>JAOQGN010112867.1:0-11794 GCA_027564295.1 Himantozoum antarcticum
TGTAGACAATAGACATTTCACCTCGCCTATACTCAGCTGGTGTAGTGGTTGGTTAACAGCATCTGCAGATATTTCAAAAGGTGGAGATGGGGTACCACCCACTGATATGTAGTAGTCATTCAGTTTATTACTCATCTCATCATGGCTAAGTCTATACCATGGTGTCAACTGTGGTCTAGACTTAGCCATGATGAGATGAGTAATAAACAGTAAAAAAACATAGATTTTTTCACCAAGCAGCGACTCCAATACATGGTGCTTGAATTTCCTTTTTCAGGGGAAAGTCAAGGTTGAATATAGCCATGGATAGGAATAAAATGTTCCCATATTTTAGCACGTAGATTTTTGTCACCAAGCAGCGACCCCAATACATCGTGCTTGAATTTCCTTTTTCAAGGGAAGGTCAAGGTTGAATATAGCCATGGATAGGAATAAAATTTTCCCAATTTTTAGCACGTAGATTTTTTCACCAGCAGCGACTCCAATACATCGTGCTTGAATTTCCTTTTTCAAGGAAAGGTCAAGGCTGAATATAGCCATGGATAGGGAATAAAATTTTGTTGCTTTTCATATACTTTAATTTACAATTACAAATCTCAGTTTCACAATAGATGCTCTTATTATTTATGCTCAGCAATCAAATTGCATCTTCTATATCTACTGAATACCTACTAATAGACCTACAACTGATGCAGTTGCTTGCTTGCTTCCCAAAAAAGGAGATGCATGTGAGTGAGAGTATGTCCTAAGACCTAAACTAAACTAACCAGAGATAACTAAATAAATATCTTTCTGTAGCAAAAAATTTTGTTTTCTAATATATTACCATAAAATACATGTTTCTGCACATGCTCGGGATTACCTGCAGCGACCAACTCCTATTCCCATGATGCGATAGGCATTGTCACCTTTATAAAATTGATACTCAACGTCGACAGTGAAAGAACTGTCGACTTGCTCCCAAATCGTGTGTTTCCACGTTCTGCAAGCCCACGTGCATTCCCATGCCCCGCCTCTCATGTCGCCACACTCATGTCGCCACACTCATGTCGCCACACTCATGTCGCCACACTCATGTCGCCACACTCATGCCGCCACACTCATATCGCCACACTCATAACGCTACACTCATGTCGTCACACCCATATCGCCATACTCATATCGCCACACTCATATCGCCACACTCATATCGCCACACTCATATCGCACCATGGAAACATACTAATTATTAGTCTGATGCTCCTATAATTGGTGTGATGGTCGTAAAAAAAGTCGCCAGGTTTCACCCACGTCTTTGCATCTAACCGTTGTCATTGCTACCAGACCGGGGTGCCGAACGCACTAGACAATACAGTCATGAACACGAATCAAACGTCGTAGCAAAGTAGTCTTTGTTATTGATCTTTGTGTATCACGCCATATCCGAATGTTATTGTGTCCATGTACTGACCACCTTTTTCAAATCATAGCTCCAAGCTCTAGAGTCAAGGCCGTGTATGGCACTTGGAGGCCATGATTCGTAAGTCAAGATAACAACGAAAAAATTACTTATCTTGCCTCTTTGCCAGTCATTGCCCTACGTATTGTATTATGTGACATTGTCAGAGTTTATATCTAATATGAATCATTGAAAATTTGGAAATGGGTAGGGAAAATTGATAATCTGAAATTGTTTACTTAAATGCATTGGATCATTAAAAGATAAGACAAAGTTTCGTGACGTCTGTCTAGTAAACGCTGTGTCAAATTGAAAATTAGATTATCTCCCCTGTTAGGTAAACTTAACATCGGTGGCCTGCTTTTATAATCACAGTTGCTGTATGCCAACTCAATTTCTGAATGTTCTGGTCATTTATTTATTCGCAGCTTTCCTGAAACGATAATTATTTATGTTCCATTTCCTAGTTAAGTTATCAGCACTTTCCACAGTGCTGATGATTTGGGATTTTTTAATTACTCTGCCCAATTGGGTAGTGTAAAACAGTCATAGAAATCGATAAATAGTTTGCATTCACTTCAGCAACACATTAGAATGATAATAGATAAACAGTGAGTAGATTATTCACCAAATATGACATAATGATAAAATGTATCTAGTATACATGTATCATAATTATATAGATGTAGTATTTGTGATACCACAATGCTTGATGTAGTAATGTTATAATGTAATACAACCGTAATGCAACATTATTGGAGCATTATAAAACACAATAATGCAACATTAATGCAGTGTTTGTCGCCGAATGGTAAACAAACTGGAATAATCTCTGGCCAGATTCACAACAGTTAAATTACAGGAGAAAATAATGGATTTACCATGGAATGACAACTTGGCCTGCTTGGCTAACTACTACTTCTAGCTGCACCAATCACGTCTGGTGGTGATTAATGTTTATAACAATAGGTAGGTGACGTAATGGTACCACTTGTAGCGAATGTCGCAGGATATCTGCAAAGAGTTGGGTTCGAGTCTCACCGGCTACCTGGAGGTTTTCTCCCCGAAGAAGGTTCCCTCCTTCAATTATCGAGCCTAATGCCATCTGTTCCGTGGTCTCCTAAATACTAAATCAGGTCTATCTGCAGATCACATAGATAAAACAACTCCTTGCAGTATGCCTCAAATCCGCTACATTCGGTTTGACTTTTATGGAAAATTGAATTTTCTATCATTGTTCAATATTTAGATATATGGGTGTATGTCTATGTATTTGAAATTGATATTTACTTAGCGCCACCATGGTCCTAGAGATCCGCCTGTGATAGGGCTGACTTCAAGGTGTCTCCCAACGTTCAGATAACTGTTTCGATTGCTGGTTCAAAGTCCGTTTCAGATGGCGGGCAGAGCTGACCCTAGGCGAAATCTCATCTGATTGATCAGATCGGACTGTTCTGAACTTTCAGAGTTTGTTCACGAGATCGGATGAAATGCTCGCAGATATCTTCGCTTTGATCAGTTGAATTATTTGTGCGACATACGTGGTATCCAATACCGCGCCGTATAGATCAGCGCTCTTCCATTGGTTGCTTTGTTCGCATGGCGATTCCACTTTCGGAATTTCTGCCACTGCAAGCTTTTTAAGATTTGCTTCTTTTACTATTGGGCCGGTGCGTGTGAGTTATACATTATATAACGATCTCGATCCGAGGCCATTTCAATCAGAATCGAAACTCGGGTTGTCTATACTATGTGAACGTCTGGATTGACCTTTAATGTCGTAGAGTGAAACACAAACTACTCGTTAAACCTACTCGTCCGTTTCCATTGTTACCCAATGCAAGTGACATGATGTTGGTGACATATCTATAAGCTTAATTATAAGGTATAAAAAAAGCCATCTTTTCACCATTTAATCTATCAAAGCATGTTTTATAACTGTTTTATGACTGTTTTATATAGGGGTGATATAAGCTAGCTTGAGCTGTGGAATTATATTGGAAACCTTACTGAAGGGATTATGTTTCTGAGCCACCGCAATCCCTAAGAGCTATATATGTATATACAGCAAATCAGGATCAGATTTATAAATAATTAATTGTGGGGATTATTATAGCTAGCGTGCATTTCCAGATGTTACATCATGATGTTGACACACTGTCTGATGCTGCGTACAGACGAGCTGTTTGGTCCTTCAACACACTGTTCTTAAAATATCAACAATGCTCAAATACATAAAATATTAAATATATACACTTTCCATCACTAATTAAACAGTGAACAGTACTATTATTATTGGCATTATTCCAATACAATGTGATAAATATGCCTATATCCTGGCCTATAAGCAGCTGTTGGAAATATGACACAGAATAAATGTCAAATTCATATCAGATTTGTAATGGCCAACCAGTAAATATATCACCATATTTTTATTGGTTGAGTTGAGAGACTAACCGCTGCCAAATGGCTGTACTAATTACCAATGTTTACAGATATTGACCAGTGTTTGTTCTGTTTAGAATTGCGCTGGTACTTCAAAATTCCTGTCCGTAGTAGGAAAACACTAAAAAGTACAGAAAGTTGCCAGTTCCTGCTTCATTAGAATATACAGCAAAGCTCAAGGCCATTTTATTCAACACACTTTGGGGTTTGCTTGTTTGTATGCTATAAGAAGTCATTGATGTATAATCATGTAGTTACAAATAACATAAGATAACAAGTATAAATACATGTATATATGGTGGGGCCTGTACTGGATGCACAATAGCACCGTAGCTAGTCAAAGGCGCCAGGCCCAGGTGCAAGGCATTGAGTCTGGCGCCTTTGATCTCATTCTACCATATGCATATGTTCAGATGTGGTGCAAGAGCAGCAGCAGTCAAGCAGTGATCCCCTGACTGTTAGTAAATATCTCAAACTCGGCCATCTATAACAAGCAGTTGTTATAATTATTATGGTAATTTTATATTATAATAAATTGTTGTTTTATTTTGTTTTAGCTCACGCTTGTCCAGTTCTGACAGATTTGGCATTTTCATATGGTCACAAGCGTAAAACTCGTACCGGATACGATACAGCTCATATTCTTTCACCGAATCTAGTCCGTATTACTCAGGTATAAAAATATAGCAAAAAATATAATCAAATTATTTATATCAGATCCTGTTGTGAAAAGGTGTTGCTTTTCACAAGTTTGTAGTCCGAGTTGCGACTGTGTCACGGGAACTTTGGAACTCTTCATCATTATTGTAATATAGGGCTCCTGATCCTTACTTTTGACAGAGAAACCGTCAATATCGTACCAACGTGAACGTTGTGAACGTAATAATGTGATAACGTTATGAACGTATCAACATCACCACAAGAAAGTATTTTATTTTGTTATGAAACATGCAAATTTGTTGTTTAGTCATGTTCTTGTTAGAAAAATGCAATTTAATATATTAATCATATATCTGGTAAGTTTATGAGTTTGTTTGCATGGCTCTTTCAAGGCATATAAATTAATGTCTCGCTGTGGGTTTCGTGTGACAGGTTTGCATCCTCAGCATTGCGCAACAAGCGATTCAACTTCCACTACCTTGTCTTTTGACTATTTCTACATCAATCTTGTAATCTTGTTACTCATTGACCGTCGCCAAACCTATTGCTGGGTTTACTAATTAATAAATGTCATAGACTTCTATTTTAGTGTCCGAAGTTAGCCCTGGAGACAATCTTATTCAGAATGAACAATAAAGATATCCCTGCTGAGGCTTTCAACTCCCAACCAATCAGAACCATAGAGTATGAACCACTCGAAAGGGTAAGCAAGGCTGCATGATGATACTATATCGTTCTCTCTACTAAGCTCAAACACGTCGATACCATCCTCAACAAGCCTCTCTTTCAGATGTGAACAACTTATTGGTCGATAAACTAGTTTTTAAGTCAATTGCTCCCTCGAGTAGGCGATGATGGGATAATAGGCACCCTCGGACAAGCCGAACGTTCATGAACACTCATTTAAAATGAATATATTTAATATATATATAAATGAAAAGTTATTTGAAATCGAACCTGTTCAAAAAGCAACTATTTAAGCGTTCCTTGAGTAGTAACATGGAAATAAAATATTCTAAACTTTTGCGTTCTTTGTTTCAATATATAATAAGGTCAAGATCGTAGGCCGGTTTGCAACCGACTGATTGCAACATCCGTACCCTTTGGAGACACAATTTTCGACCAAGGCACGCCGCCCTCTTTGCTTTCGTAAAACATCACATGAACGTGTGAAGTTGAGTAGTTGTGCCTGTGTTCAGAATCATCCAGTTTTATAATAAGTTGATAATATAGTAATAAATTACAATAAAATGAGGGTTGCTAAAATAGCGTTCCTTTGCCTCCCCTCCAAAGCGTAATGTCCTCCACTCCAAAACGCAATGCCCTCCCCTCCAATCGTTATTCGAAAGTGCTTAGTGTGTCTAATATGCGATAAGATATACGATATAGATATACGACTGCTCGAATAAAAATAAATAATTTACTTTATAGCCAAAATGCTTCATCATCTAAAAATTTGAAACAAAACTGCATGATCATTATGGATAACGCTGCGTAAATTATCTTTCGGCTGCCACTGCTAGTTGACAACTGTTATTAAATCTTTACTCTCATCTGAACTTTCACCTCACAAAAACTAATTATTAAACCCATCCCTCATGCCATACTCACGCTCACAGATTGAGTGTAATGTGCAAGGTAGTATAAGCTTGGGCTACCTGCTGGCATTCAGACTACCACTCCTATATTCTGGCTTGGGGGGAGGGGCATCTCAGAGCACGTAAAAAGTACCGTGGACGAATAAAATGATAATAGGCCAGCGTTGGGTTGAATTGTCTAAAATTGCATTCCTGATGTAATCATGACCTCTTTTGTGTTGAGCTAACCATGTGGCAGGGGCAGACGATCCAAACACTCATCTATTGACTATAATATATCTCACTTTCAAATACTGGTTGCCAATTTAATCTTTATTCTGGGATTCAACATCACATGGTCTTACCACACAATAGCGACCAATCACCAATGGCAGCTTGGCCCAGCTTAGTGAACTGTGTCAGAGGCTGGCCTAATGCCAATTACCAATGAAAGCGACATTAAATACCCTCGTCTTTGACAGCTACGGCAAAGATAAATTATTTCTGAACGGTTTTTCCGTCTCGATAGAATTGATGATATAATGGATCATTCTAATAGCTTTATGATATACAATAATGCTTACTTTTATGTTGTACTAATAGCAGTATTCCAGAGCATTCCAAATTAATTCTATTAATATAAAATTATGTTCACCAAGGATTGCAAGCCCAACCCCTACACGCCGAACCTGCACCTCTATTCTACGCCCCTCCCTACACCCCTGCCACACATCCCTGACATCCATCCCTGCTATACATCCAACCTTATATTCCTACCATACATCCCCACCCTACACCCCTGCCATACATCCCTACCATACATGCCTGCCCTACACCCAACCACTACACCCAATCACTACGTCCAACCACTACATCCAACCACTACGTCCAACCACTACGTCCAACCACTACGTTCAGCCACTACGTCCACCCACAGCGTTCAACCACTACGTCCAACCACTACACCCAAGCCCCTAAAACATACCTTGCAGACAAATGTTCGAGAGCCGGTTGCCTACAATTTCACCCAATAAGACAGACAAGCAATGCTGAAACTATATTACTGCTTGCATTTGTGTTTGTAGTATTACAGGGAGCAAGGTTTGGTCCAGTTGTCCATGTTCCCAGAACTAAACCAGGTACACATAGAGTGTCATACGCTGCACAGATATGATGATTGTGTCAGGCTGAAGACATACTACCATAGCCTATTGACAGCAATGAGCAGGTGGGTTTGGGTACATACAGTGATGCTACCATATCTACTATCCCTGGCTACATACAGTGCATATTATTGCAATACAAGAGCAAATCTGCTGCTATTCCTGTCTCCTGATATTCCATATTATAGCCAGTGTTCATCTATAGTGTGGAATCTTCTATCATCTGTCACCTCTTGCCAAACCAATTTTTTCCAAAACTGTGTCTGCTGCATCTCAAACTAATGATTAAACTAGATCACACCAGATGGGATCGCTCTCCTTTTTTGGTAGACAACTAGCCTCTAGGCAAGGTCTCTAGGCAAGGTCTCTAGGCAAGGTGACTATTCGCTAGATTCTGTATAATATCAACTTGTTTCTGCATCATGTGATTGTATGATTTGTAACCATTATCATTGCGATTGTGTCGTCTTTGTTTCATATACAATAATGTAGTGATAGCCTCGCCCACCCACCCATTCCATGGTTCTATGCAAATTACCCTACTGGAAGAAATTATTAGCGGACTTAATTTTGGGGAATCCTCTGCATAAACCTGAAATAGCGGACTTTATTTTTGGTGAATTTTGAATTAGTGAAATTTAAAATCGCACAAAGTGTTATTTTCTATATGCAACCTTTAAAGTTTACTACTAAAACTATTAAAATTGTTGAGGGAATAAATATTAGTGGAATTAATTTTTGGCGAATTTGTCCATTAGCGAAATTAGCTAAAATTAATTCCAATCAATAATTGGATGGGTATATTATCAAATTGTTAGTCTATTTTAGAGTTTAATTGTAATATGGGCGGTGAGAACTTCCGTTTAAAAACTCCATTCAGTCTCTTTACTGCCAAAATCTCCTCTCTAATATGCAGTTGTTGTGAATTATATCTATTGGTGTGTTTGTTCTAAGTAATTTCAAATCTAAATCCTTCTTGTTTGTAGTAATGACAATCCGGGCTATGAGCGTGTTACGGAGTACAAGATATATGCAGGTGTGTAATTGTGTAGAGGTGTTAATACACTACTTCCGCAATGCAGTGCAGTTTTCAATATACATGTATATCTTTTACAATTCCGTGCAATAAAATAGTGCTACTTATTTTAATGCTACTTAGGAGGAGGGATAGCTCAGTGGGTGGAGGGATAGCTCAGTGGGAGGAGGGATGGCTCAGTGGGAGGAGGAGGAGGCATCATGCTGGTGACCCGACCTCATTCCCATGTGTCCCACTTCACTTGATTTGTAAAAAATCAAGTGGATTGGGGTACATGCCGTGCTATCAATGCTAAGGGCCTCTGGGTCAGACTCTGAACTAGAAATATGCCTGGGTGTGCCCTGGAGGTCCGGCCCTAAACTGAGAGCAAGTCAAGCCCCGTATATGGAGCCCTGGCTTCGGCTGCAATAATTTCTCAATTGTGAGACAGCTAACGGATTCTAACATTTTATTTAACATTTATAGTTTGTCGGTGAAAATAATCAAATTAAATGCCCTCCGTCTCGTTGCACAACACACAAGTCATGCATGTTCTATTTTGTATAACTCTATTTGTTGTGGTGTCAATATTTATCTGATTATAGTTTGGCTTACCCAGAAGCATTAGCTTGCTGTACTCCATTTAACTTTTGGGATTGGGCCATAAAGCATACAATGTAGTGTATTGTGAAGTGCAAACATAATGATTAGTGATTACGACAAATCTCTTCGTAATGCCCTCAGCGTGTACTGAATCAGCCTTTCCTAAAGGCTAGTTCATACGTACAACAAAACGGGAAACGGGACGGCATAACAGCCGTTATGCTGGAGCTAACATCAGAAAGCCATGCCAGTCTATGAAAATATGACAGACGTTCTAGTTCTAACATGTTAGAAAAAAGCACATTGCCGTCTCAAGAAAGTGCGCTGATTGGCTAGAATACAGTGCGCTGATTGGCTAGAAAACTAGTTATTATTTCCCATGATGATGAAATATATGACACAATGTTAAATGTAAGATTTAAGCACAAAAAATCTAAGAACCTTGGTATTAGTGTAACTAGTGGTCTACCTGTTAATTGTCCGTAATCGTCAGGGACAATCCCTCATTTTCAACTCAATTTGACTACCCCCACTCCACCCAAATTGAACACCCCACCCAAATGGTAAATGCTCCTCAATTTGGAAAACATAACTTGACATGTATGAGTGCAAGCCTGGAAGGCGTGTGTGAATGCCTCTGTTTTCACGTTGAAGTCAGCCAGTGTGTTTGCTGAACGCCACCAGCTGTTTTCTGTTTTGTACGTATGAACTAGCCTTAACTGATGATGATGATGGGCTCCATACATTAGTATGGCGTCAATTATGGTCCCCTCTCACTAATGACTGCTATTTAGTATTTAATATGGCTAATTAGGCACGATTTGATTTAAGTTGGTAGTTTTGTTTGAATCTGTGACTGTTCGCATCTGTAATTTCGAAAAGAGTGATGTAGCTGAGACAACTTAGGCAATAGATAGATGGCAACTATCTGCCCCAACCCAAACATCTACCGCAATCTTCAAACACTCATTTATGAGACGTCAGTCAAGAACTGTCCGTATTCTGTTTGATTTATACCTCAGCTGATCCTTTGTTATCAGCTATAATAGTAATTCCAGACGTTCAGATAATATGGCTGATACAAGTTCCGACCCTGTCCAAAGTGGTGGCAGAGCGGGATCCTAACATAATGTATCATCTAGACATGCCGATCCAATCATCAAATTCAAAAACCATGTAGTGATAGAAATTGCAAAAGTGTAATCGTCGTGTAAATCAACCAGCCAATGGATGAGCGCTGATATATACGGTGCGGGCATAGTAGTAACCGTTTGAATTGCAACAATATTGCAATCGAAGCGCAGACATTGTGACATTTTCATCTGATCTCGTGAACAGAGTCCAACTGTTCCAAACAGTCCGGTCCAACGCCTCAGATCAGATATCACCTCAGATCCGAGCTGCACATCATTGGAAATGAGCGAGCTCGGAACCGGGAATCTGAGCATTTATCTGAACGTCTGGATTAGTGACGTCTGGCGTTATGGCAGCCACATACCCAGCTATGACTGGCTATGTGGCTGCCAGTGGTATGTGTACCATACTACCAACTAATCATCAATTATTATAGGTTTTTCTATTATCATTAATTATATATGATGGGTAGGGGCAGGATTAATAAATCTGTTGATTGATACTAGACCTACTAACTATATAATTTATTATGATGTTGGCAAAGCGTCAACAAACTGATATATTGCCAAGAAATGCTTGTAAGGGATTCACGTAATGTCCGTTATCCATTTGTTGTAGAAAAAGAGTTTGATAACAACCTTATCATAAGCCATAATATACCAAGCTGTAGCACCAAAATAACTCCATACTGCCGTCAGCAACCTGAAGACTGTCAGCTAGCCTCCTCATTCAGCGGCCACCAGCTCACAGGTGGAACCGTGCTCTGCTTTGTGTATCCAGTTGACACGTCTAGGGATCTTTTTGTAGAATATTATCAAAGTCATAAGAACGATCAAATGTAACGCAGATTAGATGCTGGATAATAATATAGATGGCAATTAGAAAAGTTGAGCAGATTATATTATACAATGGTAATATCAGCTTCTAAGCAAACTATGCTAGCCTCTAAGACCTAGATATGAAACCAAATAGAGTCTGGGATATGATACATACAGTTCCAGTGTCTCTACTGCTACAGTAGCTACACTTTTGTAATAGACTGTGCAAAACAATTATGTGCAATGATTTATTGCATTTGCGGTAATTCATTCTTGTTTCTAGTCAAAACATGATTAACTTATTATATGCCTTTTGATAAGTTGAATAATGACATGGATCTTATCATTCCGTAATGTTATTAGACAATATATTATTATTATTATGTTATAATGTTATATATTTAATATATTATATAGACAATCTGGGTCTGGAGAAGAAAATTTTGTGTGATACTATTTATCTGAACAAATTGGAAATATTTTTTTATCCGCATAAATTGCTGATCTAAATATAATTGTTGGTGCGCGAACAAACCATAATAATTATATAATCTAGATTTTGTGTTACTATTTCCAATATGCGGTGAAGGAACTACATTGTACATAAATATATTAGATAATTACAGCAACGAAGCAAGTAGTAATAATATTAAACAACTTGGGAATAGTCATAATTATGCTTTCTTGGGTCCGACTTCTTGTTTGTGAAAAGATCCCGCTTATTGGTTTTGGGAGCATATTACGATTAATCCCTCCCACAAAATCACGTAGACCATTTATAATGCCTTGGTGATGAAAAACAAACTTCTGTCTAATCAATGACGCTCAAAAAATGGCATTTTAAATTCAATGATTTATTTGTTTGTAAAATTATGACTGAGTATTATAAACAAAATACATGTATTGCACATTTCCACTGGTTATTTGCTAAAATAATATTC
>JAOQGN010112978.1:0-11792 GCA_027564295.1 Himantozoum antarcticum
ATAAACTTTAATTGTGGAATAGGAAGTGAGGTTTGTTTACTGAAAGGGAAGCTGATTACAACCTGTATCTATTCATTGATTGAAATCCGATTCTGCAGCACCATTGATTTGATGGGTTATGTCAATTCACAAAAATGATTTTTTTTTAATTTATAAAATTAAATTAACAACCCTATAAAAAAAATCTTATTTTTACGTTCGGCAAACTAGGTCGCGAATCTGCCTATTGATTTTCTAATCAAATAATTGTTCATCGCGATTTTGAAATGCATTTGTATGTTACCATTGTCAGAATACCATGGTTACATTTCGTATTGTACACTGTGCGATAAGTGCAAGAGTAGATAATTAGTGGATCAATATTTCCTAATGAAGTGATAATGTCCGCATTATTAGTTGGAATGATCTAAGTGCAGCAGAGCAGGGGTGGCCCTAGAGCCACAGGTTGTCCACCCCTGACCTAGAGCCTCAGGTACATCTTATATATATTTATAATTTCTAGGAAAGTCAAGATTTATTATTATTATCCTCTTTTTATTTATGTGTTTGTCAAAGCATCTGTATGATTATTCTAATTGCTCTGGTATAATCAATTAATAATAATTATATTAAATCAATAAATCTCCTATGCCAATTTTTTTAAAATCAATAACATAAACTATGTCATTTCCCAATTCATTATACCAATCAAATAATGCAGTACTATTTATGAAAGTCATTATATTCCTAAAATTTTTAGATAAAATCTATTGATAATTTATGTATATCCCTGTACCATATCCTGTAGAATTGAGTCATAATAAGAGTCATGTGCTGGGTATGCACGACGTTGACAACAGTGTACTGTTACAATATCTGTCTGATGAATTGCATTAATATTGTCAAATGACAACTGTTCGAGATGTGCCTTTAAATTTGGTAGATAGTAGATAGTGCTTTCAACTAAATAATTATGTATAGCCCAGTGGGTATGATCACACTATGATTCCGTACAGCAAATCAGTATGTGTTCAATACTATACTACGGTTGATATGTGTGATGCTAACCAGAACCCCCCCCCCATGGTTCTGTCTAGCATCACACATCCCAGAATGCAATACTAGGTTATAACAAACCTATTTCAATCGTCCAATTTCGATTCATCTCTGGTTAGTTGCGAACTGATAGCCATGTTTTATCAAATAGTCATAAGCTGTTGCAATGGGCGTATTTAGCCTCGTCTCAGAGGTAGCTTAGCAATGAATCATGTTCTCAGGCTATTCGGTAATTATGATAACGATGTAATTTTTCTGAATACTTGTAATGCTTATTAACAGCATAATTATATATAACCTTTTCATATCAATTATTAAAAGGTGAACCTTAGATTTACACATCGGTAATAATGATCGTCATTACTATTTATCATCATCGGTTATTATCAACAATGTGATTCCAATAGTTACTGCTAATTACCAATAAATTTATTGTTTATTGTAATATAGAGATGCATGAGCCCATAATTACAGTAGTATAAATATAATAATAATATTATATACAAGTAGCGTAAGACATACAGGTGGCATTTTAGTGGTAAAAATGTCGATAATTCTTAGAATAATTAATAATTCTAAATTGAGAATAATTTCACTGTGAACAATAAACCAATTTAAATTGTAAATCTAAAATTTAAATTTAAATTGTAACCAATTTAAATGAGCTGGCAGGTTACATTTTATTCAATCAATTATCAGCAATTTAGTCATGAAAGTGGCACATGGCACCATTGGTAAATTTTGGCAGCATATTAGCTTGGTATGAGGTAACAAATAGGTAAATGCCACAGGTTGAAATTGCACACTAATTATTTATATCTAATTGTTTGGAAACACCCACTCACCATACACCATGCGCCACCACCCCACATGCAAATGACACCTGGGTTTATTGTATGCATCATATCAACTATATTTATGAGATACCCAAATGCTAAATGATAGAAAGAGTGGTGGTTGGTATTATAGGCCCACCCGACTGCTAATGAGCGTGGTATCAGAGACCAAGTTTGAGTTTCCATTTTTGGAGTTCTGAGAGTACAAAAATAATTGTGTATTGGAAATGAGAACACACAAATCATCACACCTGGAGCTAAATATGAAACTTTATATCATCCATGGTGTCTCAAGCAGCACCCAATTTCAAATTAGAAAATGTTTCGTGTTTAAATATCAAGCAATTTACAGTGCAATAATAATTTACAGTAAGGATGAGCTCCTAGAGTATGTAAGCAGGCACAGCTTCTAGAGTATGTAAGCAGGCACAGCTTCTAGAGTATGTAAGCAGGCACAGCTTTAAGTATCATACCAATAAAATACATAATCATTATATTAATCATATAGTAGGAAATTATATAAATTATAATTATATCACATAATGATTATGTGACAAAGACCCAAAATTTCATAAAATACAATTAAAAGAAAATCCAGTAAATCTAATTGTTTGGATGAAATGGAGACTAAAAACGTACCAAAACATAATTCGTGGTGCCCGTCCTATTACATATTTGCTATTGCATAATTGAAACTTGGGCTATAAGTGAATATATAATATAACATAACATAATATGTATCAGTAGGTTATATGTTCAATGGCATGTAAAAAAGTATAATAATATATTTGTATAAGTTAAATGCAAAAGTCATGTACCTCTTCCCTCGTACATTCATCACACTGTACAAAGCAGCACCATTGGAACTTACAACGGCATCGCTCTTTAATTGTCACTGTTTTCTTCACTGAGCCTCGCCCACAACATAAAGTGTCACAGTTGCCCTCTCCTCCAATTGTACTGTTACATCGGCGTCCTACCATATTGTCAGGCAAATTGCCATTTGCTTTACGTTCACATATATTAGCAGAAGATTTTAAATATATTAATTCTTCTTTGCTAGCTCTTCTTTTTGAACGTTTTGACTTGCCTCGATTTCTGAGATCTGTGCCATCTCTATTAAAGCCAACTTGCATTGCTATATTGTAATTTTCTTTTAGTTTATCTCCGATTTTTCTAAAAGGAGATAACTCTTGCCAACAAGTTTTTAAAGAGCAGGAACCGCTAACTCCGTGGCATTTACAGGAAACGGCATCTCCTTTGAACACCGTCTACAACAGATAAACAGAGAATAATTATAGCAACATCATGGTTGCAAATCTCATTTAAATTTTATATCGTGTGAAGCACAAACAGTCATTTAGATGTATGATTGAGTTTAAATACTATCCTGCACTCACAGATTGGCTGCAAGTCCGACAGAGAAGCCTCTAAAAATTATTTCATTTACTTGTCGTTTCACGTAATTAATCCCGCGGGTCGGCTTAATACATGTAAAGCTGCCATCTCTAATACGGTAGCAGTAAACTGAAATGAGACAAATATTCTGGAACTTGCTTATAATTTTAATCCATGGCATGGTCACAGCAATTCCAATCACATTTTTCTACTCAGTGAACCGTTATCTGATCGAGCGGTGCCGATTATATCAATAATTTATGCTAAACTTACTTTTCACTTGAATGACTTTTTTATAGAAATTAATCAATTAATCGGAATATGAATGTGGCCACTTAGATACATAATTTTTAAGTAGTTAAATAATAAATAATACGAGTAATAAATTACAGTGAGCTATATTGAAAGCAATGGGCAGCTAGTGTAATTGATAAATGGGTTTGTGGTATGAGACTTTAAGGAGCCAGTCTTTTCACAATATCTGTTGACAGTTTTATTTGTCACTAGATGAATTGCACAAAGACAGTAAATATTCGTGAGCTGGAGACACTTGCAATTAGCTAATGGTAAGGCCTGTGTGTTTGTGTAACACAACATTTTATTAACCCACACAGTAGTAGCTGCTAATGAAGTAATTTGTGCTAAAGCCAAATTGCCATTAAGTTGAATGAACATCCTTAAAGTTTCTTCATGAAATTCACACAGTTTGCAACATCGCGGCAGGCAAAGTGGCGACATCAACGACTGATGTAACTACGCCAAACTTGCAATCAACAATCAATATTTTCGTGACCTCATCATAGTTATAGGGCAAGGCAGTCAATTTTCAATGTTAAAGTCTAATTAGATTTGATTTATTTCCTAGTTACTTAGTGAATAAATATACACATGCACGTATTAGGAATTATCTTACCCTGCGGCCAGCCTCATTGTTATGTTTGTTCATCAAAGTTAGAGCGAGTTCATTTGATCTTTTAGGGTGGGTACGCTCCTTTTCTCGAAGGTCAACAAATGCTGTAGCAAACTGGTATCCATAGTTGACGTTGTCACCACATCCTCCCCACACCCAATCTCTCTCTAGACTCTCAGGTCGTTGCATGTCGCTACAGGAGCACTTAGATATGAGACCGTTACGGCACCCTCTTGCCACTGCATGTGCTATACCGGCTGCTGTGGACGCATGAAGAAATGCATCTTCTTTTGAAGCTGCCAAAAAAGAAAAAAACGAAGATTAGCCAGATAAAGATTTATCAAAAATTCAATTCTAGCTAAAATACTGATCAGTATAGATCGGAAACTGAATCAAAACACTTTTAATTTCCTGACTAAGGAAGATCATTATTGTCATCAGTGAGTTTGTTTTTATGTGGTTTTACAAACTTACTGTCATATTTAGTTGGAGTGACATTTTTAATAGTTCTATCATTTTCCATTTTAATGGCTGTATGCATAAAAGCACTGTATCAAATTTACTTTAGCCCACAGGGGATTGTTAGCTACCTGTACATTAAACCACAGTGTAGATTACTAAATGATGTCACTTAATGACAGTTGAATTGAATTAATCATCAAAGCCCTTTTTACTACCTGAAGTCTAAAAGAAGACAACAAAGATGTGTAGGCCATTATTCAAATTTCCATAAAACATGATTGCCATGACTGTATGTACAATGCTTATAATTTTATACTAACTATGATGTTATGTCTATTGTCTATTGTCTATTTCGGATTGTGACAAAAATACAAACAGAATCACTGTTCCTATAGTTATTTTTGTTGGACACTTTATGAGGTTTTTACTGTGTGCAACATAAAACAGGCAAGGCACAAAACTTTGATTATGCACTGATTGATATTTGAAGGCAATAAATTGGCATCAAAACTGAACAGTTGTCTGCTCAGTATATTCATGATTCATATAGCCTTGTTTCCGCTAGTGATATAATATGATATGATGGGCTGGAACCAACCGCCGCTCCATGCTATTAATGGCATGAAATCACCTGAGGTATAACTAAGACATTCCAAATTAAACTGCTGACCAAACAAGTCTGCATAGTTTGTCAAATTTTATACATTTTTAACAACCCGCTTCCCTGGCTGAGAGATAAGCACTTAGTAGAGAAAAAGCAATCTAAACATTTCTATGGTCTGCCAACTTTTGCCAAGTTTTGTTGAAGAGCCCAAACAATCTTAGTGCGTAGTGTGATAGATTTCAGCTAATGGCACCGATTTAAGGCTTGATTTGGTACCATAGTTACAGCTTGCACCATGTCCCCATTATCACCTAAATGCCAATCCAAGATTAGGATCATACATAGTAATATTTTAACCAATAACAATCTCATGGACAATTCATTGTGAAATAGTAAAATAAGATGTTCACTAGTCAAAAAATTTTGGAATGCCTCATGGATGTAAATATTGTGTTTCTAGTAAATACCCATACATGTATATCATTCATCAAATATTTCATTAATTTCCCTCTAGTTATTTTAATATATAAATTTATTAATATTTAATATATTTAATTTTGCATCTTGCCCCGATCATCCATTAAATATATTTTTGACAGGATTTTTGTATTTATGTTGGAAAATTACTTTGATAAAATCTCGCAAATTAAACTTTTTTGAGACCATTTGTTTATGTGATTTTAAATAGGCACTAAATATGTCCGAACATAGCGGAAGTGGACTGAGTGCAGCCAGATCTGCTTATTGATATTCAATTGCTGGTCAAATCAATAAAATAGTTGGACTGAGTTGTTACAGAATATAGCAGATATGATCAAACTATTGTAAGACAGTGCCAAAAGCACTCCATCTCGTTAAATATTAATAAGATGTGATATGTTTGCACCTCTTGACTTCCTGTCTGTGAAATGGCCTCTCATGGACCTAATGGCAAGGAATGCTCTTATGTTCTAGGAACTACACCAATGAAAGGTCTACTGCCTGTCATATGTGAACATAACACAGCTTGCAATCATAAATAACTCTGTCTGATTTTATGATATTTTTTTTAGTGTCACATATTTTAGCTGCTTAGTCTGAACTCGGCAGCAGCGTACTCTGATATTATACATGAGGCAGCAAGCACAATGCAGTGAATTAGGATATCAGTATCAGATCGAATGATGCTCAAGTTATGTCACAAGGAGTTCCCCTCCCTAAATTCGAAGTACCATATAGTAAGTACATGTACATGTATACATAACTGCGCAGCATGATTTCCATAGTTCTACCACCAACTGCATGTACTACTATTATAGTGATAGACAAACAGAAAGTTTGAGAGTCGTCAGCACCATGCTACATGCCGTATCAAGATATTTTCAGAAAAGTTCTAGGAAGTCTTCTGCTGCCGTCTCAGAGATCTAAACATGACTCTGGAAGAAATTCAGACTGCTCTCTATATGGTCATTGATCATTGGCTATTGACGGTCTTGTGTTGTTTGTGGTTATGGGTGCCATATTACCTGCTACCGTTGTAATGCTGAAAGCCATGTGAAAGGATGTTTCTAGGGACTATTCAAAGCCTGAGCTACATTGAGATAGCCTACCTGAGATAGTCTGCAGGCTATATTTAACATCGGATTAGTATACTACCTAAGGCTACAGAATATTGATATATTCCATTGAATTAAACAAACACCATTATTCTAAATAGATGCCAACTCGGAGATATTTTAATTACTCAAAATATTAATTATGGTATGACCATTCACAGATATTATAATTTATTTGTGGCATATAATGGCCTTGTGTTCATTGTAAATTGCTATTAAAATAATGTGTGCAACTTAATTGCTGCGTTTGTCACTATCAGGATCACGCTTGCCACTATCAGCACCACGCATAGGTAAATGCAATGTTACTAATCTATAATGGTCTTGCGATTAAATTGTTTATTTTACACCTGTGGCTAGGAACAAACTAGTTATGAATGCATTTTGATATTTGGTTTATCGTTTGGAAATATGTTGATACAATAGAAAGCAAGTTTTCTTAAACACTTTTCAATTAAAAATTTTCTAAAAGTAAACATTAGTAGGAATGTGCTAAAATAATAATTAACACCCAAGTTTGTGATATGCTTACTACAAAGAAATTGATATGTACAACACTTATGTCTAATTGCTCTTTTGGGCACATGAGACCTGTTATATTAAACATAGAAGTTCCGGCTCTTTTGTATCACTCTTTAGGGAGGGTATATAGTAGGCACTGCAAGCTAACGACCTGCTACATGATAGAAGTTGTTAGCAAACTTATTTATTATCTCAAATGCTAAATAGGGCCGGTGCCCGCGGTAACAAGCTAAATATACGTTATACATACAATACTTGTAAATGGTACTATCATACCCACGAGTGTATGAGGGAGATATAAAGAGATGCTCAATTGAGATAACTACGAATTGATTTGAAGGACTTTTGACTTTTCAAATGGTGACAGATTGGCATGTGAATGCTTGCTCAAAGTTTGCTTTTCAGATAATCCCGGCTTTGGGTTAAAATTTGTGATAATATGTTATCTAAGTAAAAAATAATCAACACTAGGCAGTAGATAGTATCAGTGTAGAATCAGTCTGGGTGAAAACAATACTGTATATAGCCGGATAAATAGTTAATAATATACACCTTAAGCACGAAGGTCAGCTTTGCATAGTGTGTAAGCATTATGTGAAAGCTTTGACTAGTTCACGACGAAAGTGTATATTATATTGATACTACATGAGAACTAATATGGCTAATTTTGTAATATATGCTACCCAGTATGTAGTAAAAAAAGGTATTTCTGACAATAAAACAAAGAGGTATTAATGACAGTTACACCCTGCTTTTATAACTACATCTCTGTATAGGTTATTGATATAAGTAAAACTATCATCAACTTAGTAGATGTAGTGTTAATGAGGGATCATTGTTATATTCTTCTGTAAACGAAGAAGTAACTATGATATAGAGATATATAAATTAATAATAAATGGAAGGTGTAACTGGACTATCCACCCTAGTATATATGTAGTTAAGCAGTTATTAGTGCAACAGTGCAAAGGTAATGCGAAATAGTGCTATAAAATCCACCCTCGTTCGGGATATGGGCTCATCCTAAACCTCAAAGCAAAGAGTTTCCCACAGAGAGCTAATGTAATTGCAAAGTTTGCCATTGGAGCCAGATAGCTAGCCCATCTGGAGTGGGAAAAATGTAACTATGACATCATCCAAACCCCAAAGCACAAACAATCCACAAACACCCATTCTAAAAAAACGAAGTTTTTTACCCTCCGGATGAGTCAACTATCTGATCCCTTTACCGTTAGGTTGCCATTTTTCAATGTTGACTCAAACAGCCTCTTAAATATACTCAGATGCTGAAATATCAAATTTGGTTTGCCCCTTTACTCTGGCTAAACACAATAAATGATCATGTCTCAGTCAATATGTTGCTCCAAAGACCACGAGGGAAAAAGGTGATGAATTTGAAAATATATATTTGACTGAACTTAATCTTGGGTTGAGAGCGGCAGCACGTTGTTATATTTTTTGAAAATGTTGGAAGACAATCAGTTTTAATCTTATTGCCTAAGCATGAGTAATAGGCTATAATATATAGCAATAATTATGCACTATAACAAAACATTTTATAAAATAATTGCGTTATTGAATAACAGTTAATTTTGGAAAAAATGCAGTGAGTGATGAGAAATTAATTTCAGGTTCTACGCCTAATGTTGCACGAGAGTGCAATCATTGTCTAAGTATTTTTAAACCATTTGTAAGCATTTATACTTTTGGGTTCAATTTAATTGTGTTCAATTTAACGTATAGGCAACCTTACCTTGAACGTCTTTGATTCCTTCCAGCATGGATTCCATTTCAACTGTAGAGCAATTCCATTTATTCTCTGAGAACTGAAATTGACACTCATTTAATGCCAGTAATAGTCCTACATTAACACTAGACATGTGGTCCATATAGCCACCATTGGTGCACATTGCATTCTGCAGGGGAGATAACTTTGCCTTTGCTGCCGTACATTTAGGGGCTGCTCCTAATAGATATAACTGGGGGTTAAGTTGCCATGCCATAACACTTGACTGTTTCAACCTAAAATAGTAAATTAGAGTAATTATTAGCTTACAAAGAGCGTTGTTGCTACAAGTAACCATGACTGTGGAGTTTGATGCAAGGGACATTCACTTGAAGGGCTGCTAATTGTTCTTATATTTGGCAAAACAAAGTCGGCCAGTAACAATGAATCATTAAATGTGGGTTGCGGTAACGCTCGATTACAGGCGTAATAGTTACTTAACCTGTTAGAGATTTTCAATTGGAGCAACAAGCAAGCAATTGCTACCCTTCACAACTTGTATATATATGTTACTTGCATGTATATTTATAGTTTTTCCTCACACCCATTTATTTGGGTATGAGTTACGCCAGTATGTTTTATCCAATACTTTTGCGTAGATGGAAGAAACAAGTTTTCCTGTAGGACAGAGCTTTTACTGTTGGAATACAATGGGCGCTTAGATAGCCTACCGGTTGCTCCTTATTGGACGTCAATGGGAGAGCAACATCTGTACGCCACAAGTTGTTTGTGTGGATTAATGTATTGTAAAATGCAATAACTATATATGTCTACTCGCCATGTGTTAGGATATCCATATCAGCTCAGAAACCAAAAATTGTGCAAGCTAAAAGCAATATACAGTTTGAGCTAATGATTTTTAAACAAAAACAAATGGAGATTACTTTGGTTTGGTTTATTTGAATTGCTGGGTTGGCCGGCTTGACATACCAAGATGTAGGCGGGACATTTTGTGTTTGATGCATACATAATATATATTTTATTATGACATATGTTGCAGGTGCTTGTAGGTGCTATTGACATGTTTGTTATGGTACACTGTGCAAATGTTGGATTTGATTTACCCCAGCCTCACAATAAACTAGAAAGCAAGTGTTTTGATTTTGTACTATACTAAATACCCAATGAATAGTAATTTATGTCTATCACGACAGTGATGACAGCAAAGTTTAGAACAATAGCTTTGATTCTAATTACGATGATGAGTACACAATAGGCTTTTTATGCAAAAGTCAACTAAAAGACTATAAAATACAATACAATATTTAATTGCCTAAAGGAAGTAGAAGGGGATAGCATGACTAGATAGTCAATAAACAGAGGGGGAGGGGGGTGTAGCATACCCCCCATTCAGACACTAATGATATGACTCTCTGAATAAATATATAGCGTAGTCTTTCTAAAAACAGTGTATTCATGTTCCTTCTGAAAAACCATTTGAATGTCATCTCCTTGGGCATTCTAAAAACTGACTACTGACTACTAGTCATTCCATTTAGTTACCAATGAACCCAACAGGGGTAGGCAGTGCTACTGTGTGTTGACACTCCACTGCTGGTATTGGGCCTTAAAAGTAACTAAGTTTTCTGAATCCCAATAGCGTAGAAAGCCATAATAGTACGTTAATCATAGTCAAACAAAAAATATGTCATGCTATCCTTTGTAATAGCTGTGAGCACCAGTAAGCCATGTTTCTAAAGATTGGTTATCCAATTGATCATGCCTACAACAGGAGTGTAGACAACGGAGATGTAGGGGTGGAGAGGATAGACTGAGTAACTGAGCTGGCAGTATGACAATTTACGGACCATCTGTACAATCTCCTGTTGCAGGTAGCGTCTGAAACATAAATTCTGGTCAAGGATTAGTGTTATAGCACCTAGTTGAGCCCAATCCAACATGGCCCAATGAGCTATTTGCTAATATGATTATTAGTTCACGGCAATTTATGCAAAGCAAACATTGACAATCTACCAACTTTGGCTGGCAATTTTCTATAAAGTCCCTCCATTAAAATCCAAAATTTTTCTATAAAGTTCCTCCAACTTAAATAATATCCTCTGACATTGTGAATTACTAGGTAAATGAGAGGTTTTACATAAAGATGTACCAACAGGTCGGCTCCACGCCAGTCATGCAGTGCAGTTCATAGTGAATCAATTAACTATTTCTAAAGTACTCATAAGCATAAATTAGGACTGACAAACAAGCATCACAGATGAGCGTAGGTGTCTCCGTGCAGAATGCAGCGCCACACTTTTCTAGATTGCTTTGATGAGGTCGATAAATGTGACATTTCTTCTACCAGAAGTCAGAGAGTAGTTTTTGATGCTAATACTTACTCACCCTCGCCACCGTGTATAACAAAGAATCTATTCGATGGAAGAAAATGGACTTAAAACTGACATTCTTGAAAATCCGCTTAAATTGCTAATTGTCACCAAATTGTCCTTTGGTTGAAGAATCTTTTAACACTGTATCTGTGTTATTTCACAGATTTTTGTAAACAATGAGGAAAGGTGCACATGTCTAGAGGGTTGAACAATCTTACAAAAACCTTTGCGTGCAACTAAACTTACAGGTGCTGCAACTGTTTATAATGTAAGCATGTACAGTAATTAATATCAAGTTGGTTATTTAAAAA
>JAOQGN010113089.1:0-11791 GCA_027564295.1 Himantozoum antarcticum
AGCTGAAACATTGATTGACCACTATATGGTGGCAAATTTATTCTAGCAAGAACACAGTAATGGCAATAATGCACCAGCTATAGTCTCCAATGTCAACAGTCCCTTTAAATTGGGAAGCTATGCAGACTATTGGGATTTCCAGGTGTTTTCCAGGAACTTTTTTCTGATGAATCACCTTGAGGAGAAAAGCAACAAAAACATTATTTTTATTTTTCACGAACTACAGCCCCCAAACATGCAACGAGGCATGGTATGGTGGCCAGCAGTCTGACAACCAGGCCTGTGGTTGTTACTACGAGCCGACCTGTCAAAAGATTGCGGGGTGAGATGATTTCTCGTATTGGTCGTGATTTAGCATTACGTTACGATGAACATGAAAATAAAGCATGGGTTGGTAAGTTCTAGTACATCTTTAGTGAAAATCTGTAACTATTGTGCTTGAGCATATAATTTTTCAAATGACAGTTTTTAAGCATTTTGATTGGACTATCTTGTAATGTGCTGGATAGATATCAGGAGCAGTCATTGAGGAGTTAAAGTGAGAGGAGCAGGAAACGTTTGTCAGATTAATCACCTTGATAATTAACAAAGGTAAGTGTGCATAATTTCTATTTTTTTGCAAAATACAAAAGTTACCAAAGACTATCTACGAGGCATAACAATTAACATAGTGGCCACCAGTTTGACAACCAGACCTGTGCATTATATATTGGATTTGCATTGCGACAGGACACAACATCTGCATTAAGTCGGGATCAGGTTAAGACCATCCATGATTGATTCAATTAGGGTGTTCAGGCGAATTTCGGTATAATGTAAACAATAGGCTGAAAGTGTATGTTGTTTTTAGCTCAAATCTTCATACCACTGATGCACATCTTCTTTCACAAAACAGATTTTCCCAGGCTCCCCCTTCCCCTGCAACACTGGGAGCCCACCCAGGCTAACCTACGATGCTAGTTGGTAATAAACGCCAAACAAATAATTTTCCAGACCGTGATCAATGCTTCTACAGGAAAAATCGCACGTCGATCACAAAGTGATTTGCAAGCGTTTGAGATGCCCACATTGGAAGTACTATCCTTTTTTCCCCAGGATCTAAATACTTGCAGTCTGAATTTCACTGACAGATTATTCATATAAATCTTCACCTGAACGCATAGAAAGCCATCCAGTCCGATTTCCGAATTAGTTTCGTTCCAAAAAACGTTATATGGAGTGTCCACAACACGTTGGAACGGTATTGCAAGACAGAATTGTTCCCAAAACGCAACGCTGGCAACATTATGCCATTGAAAAGGAAGTTCCCAGAATTCGAAACACTAAACGCCATGTCACCTAACTCATTAAAGAACGAGCGTGCAGACTGCAAGGCGCTTCTGATAAAAGACAAAACGGTCGCATGGCAATAGATTCAACCTCGACATAACCAGAGTGCTTTTGAAAGGATTGTTCCGTGGTAATTCCACCCGCATTATTCCGTGGAATAACTGGAATTGCGTTTAGTGTTTTAAATTCTGAGAACTTCCTTTTCAATGGCATCACCATGCCACCGTTGCGTTTTGGGAACAATTCAGTCTTGCAATACCGTTCCAACTGGTTGTGGACACTACGTATAACATTTTTGTGGAACAAAACTAATTCGAAAGTCAGCCTGGATGGGTTTCTAGGCGTTCAGGTGAAGATTTATATGAATAGTTTGTAAGTAAAAGTCAAACTGCGTTTGCAAGTATTTAGACCCTGGGGTAAAATGGTAGTAATTCCAATGTGGGCATCTCAAATGCTTGCAAATCATTTTGTGACCGACCCGTGGGAAAAATTGAGAGCAGGAAACAGGGCAGTACATGGCGCCCGAAACTATCCCCGACTGTGGCGATTCCTTTGTGTTACAGTACAAACCTCTCGCTTATAATACTGCCTAATGCTAATCTAATTTGTCCACTAACAACACTCGTTACAAAATGACATCGGAAGCCCACTATCAGATAAATTTTAGCCTGCTGTAACTTTAGCCAGATGGGAGCCTCTATAATTGTATGCACCAAAAACTCGCTGAAAATATTGAATAACAACTGGACCAGACATCCATTTTTCCTGCAGGAACATTGATCACGGTCTGGAAAAAAAATTCGTGTTATTATATCACCACCTAGCATTGTAGGTAAGCAACCACAACTATTGCATTAATAGGTTCCCAATTGTCTTCGGTAGACGACCATAACTATTTTTCGTTGCATTTGAGCTTTTATGAGATAAATAAATGCATTCATCTTTTCTTGAATTCCCCTATCATGTCACTCTATCATATTTATATTATATATTTTATATACATCTGAAGTCCTAAAGCTGTGTGGGTCCCGTGCCTGTGCCCTAATTCAATACACTCAAATTCAAAGCGCTACCAGTCACATACCACTCACTGTGAGCTTTTCCGAGCTCCCCACTGAATAATCACAAATCAGCAGTTAATTTTTATTTCACTTTTGAGTTTGACTTGAGTGTGACTGTGAGTGCGACTGGGCTCTCCACTGAATAGTGCACAGTTACAATTACATACTTGTACCGTTATGACAATCTAAATTTCTTTATAACTATCTATGTTATAAGGAACTTCAAATGTAATTGGCATGTAGTTTCTAAGATAATTCTTGACTTTGGTATTCCAATTTCCAATAAATATTGAATGCAAAATCATTCCGTTTCAATTTTCTCTACAGTATAACACAATGGCGGCAATGTGTGTGTCACGTGACATTTACGGTATAAAAACCCATGGTAAAAACATACAGTAACAAATACTTGGAGCCCAGGCTAAGCATTTGCAAAAAACGCGAGTTGCACACACGCTCGCATGCACGCGCTTTTCCTCCAACCATTTCACTCAACTGTATTGCGCGACCGCAATGGTCTTGCCACTCATTGACAACTTTCTTGCAGCTACACGCTTACACCATATATCATACACCATATTTAAAAGCTACTTCACCAATATGGAAACGTCACTATGAAGCTCACCTATACTTTGCAAGCCAAACCTAATTAGTTTCCTCCTGTATTGTTTTGGTGTTATTTATATGCGCCAGAGACCTAGATGTCCTATAACAAGGTTGTCCAATACCTATTCATGATCTAGTACCGCCTTTTTCCCCAGCACAGTGCAGAGTGTACACTCTTCAATATTATTCCACAGTATAAACCCATATCCGACGACCTACATGCGTTGACCTACCTTTAACCTTCTATCAGAAAGTCATATATTGACCCAATTACAGTTACTGCAAAAACATAACATTACTTCCCTCATTTACTTTACTGTGGAAGAAAATTGTAAACAAACCTACTCGTTTTCAACATGACTTACATTTACAAAAACCGCCCGCTTGCAATCTGAATAGGACTTTGTTCAATCATTTCACACAAAATATATAAAATAGAAAGTTGTTTAGGCTTTGTCACTTTAGTAGTTAATGTCACTAACATATACAGTTTATGACCTAAAATGCCTCATGGAAAAGCTAATCGCTTAAATTTCAAACTTCTAAAACATCATGGAGGAGAAGGGCAAGGACTCGAGCCTCCACCTGAGCAACAGCTTCAGCAAGTAGTCAATGAAAATAATGGTCCAATGGAGGCTGAAAGTTACAAGGAGTTCTACCGCTGTTGTACGCCCAGAACTTGCAAAGAATATGGATCTTTGATTGATGGCACTCATCCCGTTCCAGCAGTTCGAGTCATCTGCAACAACGAAGATTGTATCAAATCGGTTTGGATGCACAAGGACTGCTTTGAAGGTAAAATTAGTGAAGCCTATTATAATTTTAATACCTTTTTTGCTAAGATATTATATGTAACATTTGCTATAGCATAATATATAGCTGTTTGTTACAACTGGTGGGCAACTGGTCCAAGTACATAAAATGTAATTGAATAAATTTACAATTTTTATGCTCTTCCGTTTCCTAGGAAATAGTTGGTTGAAATGTTTTATGGCGTTCAGTTCAGTAACCGCAGATTCAGAGATTGGCGTGTTGGGGTTTTGATATCAGGCTACTGAACGCTATTCTACAAGTCCGGGTCGTCAGGGTGTGGCGGTTGGTTGGTTAGTAGCGGTTGGTAGCAGATTAAACTTGTAATCCAAGGATCGCAGGATCGAGTCCCAGCTGTTCCTACTGACAAAAAAAGCCTTCAGCAAGCTTCTAACCCGCATTTGCTGGGTCTCTTTGAACTGAGGGCCTAAAACTCGGGAAGTCCCTGAGAGTGAGAGCTGATGCCACTCTGCAGTCCTTCTTAGTATTAGACTTACAGCCTAACAAAGTTTTAAAGTACACCGATAGTTTATATTGTTATATATTCATACTCTTGACGTATTGAACTTGGGAAGATACAAATCTAACTTTGGTAGTTCAGAATTGTGTAAAACTATTGATGATGATTGCCTATAAGTCACAATATAGTATGAAATCCGTAAGTCTAGTCCCCCTAGCCATTCAGTCATGTAGGCATATCGTTATTGTATGGGGCGATGGGCCATTGTGACTTCACTCACATTCATTGTCAGTCCTATATGTTTACATTAGAAAGTAATAGCTTCAAGTACTGTTCCTTTCAGAGTGGGAAGAGCAGGTTCTACTATTTCTAAAGTCATCTGGAAGAGCTAGGAGTTGGAATGACAAACAACGAGCTCAGAACCTATGGACCAGGAAGGGGTATGACCTCGCATATAAAGCCTGTGATTGTCTTTGTGGGAAAGGACACCTTCGCAAAGATTTAGGCTATGTGTCAGCATTTGAAGATGAGCTATCGGTATGTATCTTTCACACGAAGTAGTAGTGCTGTCTGCAAGTGGTAGATGATGATAGGCTAAGCAGTAATGATACTGTATTTATAATTATAGCAGTACAACTGGTTAGTTTGGGCATTTGCTATTTAGGTACTTCCACGTCTGTCACATCACATTGTCACTTCACATTCACACTGTCACATCTGTCTGTCACATCATCAACTGTCACATCTGTCTTTCGGGATTTTTGAGTCTGGCAAAACCCTAAGCCCCGAACAACAACTATAGATATGGGATTTGGCATGTGTTGTTTGGAGGTTGGAGGTTTGCAAGACTGATACAACATGATAGACGAAATGTGACGCTTCCACCAAATGCTATAGGGCAACTTAATCTACCGAGCTAGTTGCTGTTCACAATATATCACAGTGCTGTCCCTGCTGACCAGTCGTCAGACAAAATTATGTATTTTTGTTCTTGATTTTGGGTCCGGCAGCAGTAGGCCATAGTAGGTGTAATAGCTAAAGTAGGCATTAGTAGCAGTAATAGCAGCTGGCAGCCTGGTGATCGCAACACAGATAGTAGTAACTGTATGGATATCATATCAATGTATCTTCAGTACCACTCATCACATTAGCCATCTAGTCTCTAGCGGCTAGTGCATATATGCATATGTGGCAATGCTCACTCACCACAAAGTATGTGGGGTGTCCAATAAATGTAGTCACAACATTACTGGCACTCAGTGCGGAATGAGCCAACATAAAAGCTGTTATATGCCAACTCATGCTATATGCTGTACTAGCAGTAACTGGCTGTACTAGCAACATAGCATATAACTCCACACTCCATTCATGCTTCACACAAGGGCAGATAATCAGATATACTAGTACTCAATTTTACAGCAGTAGCTCATGACTACTCAAGACCGAGTTAATTAGGTACAGGTACAGTGCAGGCAGAACTGGCGGGTTTTGTCATCGCCAGTGATCTAGAGCAAAAAAGTAGGCGGGTAAGTTGTCTTCTCCTTAAAAAGTGTATTAGCGTCCAAAACCCTAACCCCATCATAGAACTTCGGCTAAGCTGAAAAACCGCCAATACTGCATCTAACAGTCACGACGACCAAGAGTGTCACGCTTTGTAGGCTATCAGTAGTGATAATTGATTGATAATAATTATGGTGGTGCCAGGTCATCAGCAATCTGCCCAAGTAGCAAACTTGTGACAATCACTTTATTTATCATACAAAAATAGTTTCCTAGCTGGGCAACTCTTTTGAAGCCCTAGATTTTGTTTATGGGCAATGAACTCCTACCATCAATTATAATAATTAATAATTGAAAGCTGGCCAGTCGTGACAGTTAGCATACTGATAGTAGGATATTGACCTGAATGTTTGAGGTGATAAATCATTGACTTGAGCTACTAGGCATTATGTCTGAACTTATTGCTCTATGCACAATCAGTATTCATTACAACTTGGCCTAAGTAAAATGATATTGCTGAGTTGAGTAATAAATTCTAGATTCTCCATGTGGAGTAAATGCATGACTATTCGCAAATTTTGGTTTGAAAAAGAGTGCCGTAGGTGGGCATCATGGTCGATAGACGGGGTAGCTATGTGTATGTCCCTCTAGTCTAACCCCAACCGCACTTTTTCAAGTGAAACTTCCAAACTACCAGTACCTCAAGAGGTACTACATACTGCTAACTCTTTCTGAGAATACATATAGTTAGGAATCCCTGCTCTTCTGCAGTAGTTTTTATTTAAAAAAGCACTTGCTGCACACACGAAATATGTAGTTGAGAATATTTTCTGGCTCTAGTGCAATACTCAGCTATTCTATTTAGACGATGTGCAAATATTAGCAACTTGGAAAAAAAACAATGTTTTTTTTGTTATGCAAAGTACCTATGCAAATCCTTTGTCATGTAGAGTGTAGGCCTGCTATCAATATTTATGTGAAATATATATTTCAGTGCACTTGCAATATTGCAATCATCTATTGGAGGGTTATTATACAAGCTAATATGGTGTTTAGTAGAGCTATTAAGTAGGAAGGGAGTAGGAGGGAATAGAGTTGATAAGTACCCACAATAACATGTATCTAGATAAACATAGGCCTACAAGGCATGCCTAAAAAGTCCAAGATAAACAAAGCCTAATTTTGTGTTGGTGTAATCCAAGCCCAAAATAATAATTATCAGCTTCTATAAATTCTATTTGGGTAAAGGCCCGGCCACACGAAACATCAAAGTTGCTAGCGACATTAGCTTTAAGGTTGTGCTAAATGGTAACGTTAGCGATCAGCCAATCGGAATCAATCAGAATTTGATGTTGTATTGTTGAATTTGCTATTGAGTCTATTAATAATGTCTGAAAATCCAGACATTATACGTTCCCGCAAAAGCTCTGATTGGCTGATCACTGCAGCAGCGACTTTTGCCGTTAATGTCAATTTTGACGTCTCTTGTGTTCGAGCGTTTATGGTATACTCCACATCCAGTGATGATCACTGTCACTATTATGAGGTATATGGAAATGCTGAAATGAAGGTGGGCGACACTGAAATTGGCCGAGATATGTTGATGAAGTCAGTTTGGATTGGGTACACAAGTCTTTTCGGCTGTAATGTCTCTTTGTTGTGGATTGTGAGAGTTTACACAGCTTGGAGACATGCTACCGCCATACACATGACCCTTGAACATTATCTTCTAGTATATATAAAGTTGTTGTGCCATTTTTATATGTCAAGGGATCATTGAAAGGCCCCTGATCAACTGACCTCAATGTCCATAAACTGGTGCTGTTGACCTCTAAACGCTAGCCACTAACACCCTCTAATCCATTATCTATTCCTCTGAGAAATTTAAAATATTCTGTAGTAGAAAGACATCGTGGTGTTTGATAGGTTATTGTCTTGACTTGATTCATTATGATTAACTGCTAAAAATAAATATAATATACGTACTAGGATACTTATAGTAGGCCTATCCATTTCCATATGAGCATAAAATAACTCACTTGAACTCTCTTATTTTAGCCACTTTTTGCTATTTTCTTATTACCTTTTGCGAGACATTTCAATTTCAACAGCTCTCCTTGCCCGCCACTTTCACTCATTTGTGTTTTTCATCATTTTACTAATCACTCATTTTTCTTTCATCGAACCATGTCATGAAGCCTATAATTGAAGATACCGTCCAACAGAAATAGGGCGTAAATGCTTCCGGGTATAAAAATTTTCGTAAAAAAGGCCCAGCATTTTTGTGGCGTAATAGTATTATTTATCAATATACCCTATAGAATCGCAAAAGTAATGTTGATATCATTCTTCTGGTGCTGTATAATCCATGGTGGTCAAACACTCACTTATTAGGCGGTTTCTCCCGGTTTTCCTCTGCTATATGTAGCACCCATTCCTTTCCCTCACAAGGCAACTTTCTTTCTCGTCCAGCTTAACTTTGTATTAAAATAATTATTATTGGTCAATTGAGAGTTTCAGCGCGGAATTATTTAGCTCAACTGCGTCCTCTGATATAGATAGAATCATAATGCGTGATCCTATATCACGCATTTGCATGGTATAGGACAGCATTTACACGGAGAACGCGTCAATTTTAACTCTAGCTAAGCACATTTGTGTCGATAAAACAGGCTAGGATAATAATTTTGAGACAGTACAACTTTGAAAAAAAATTTTTGGCCAAATTGGCAAAGACTCCTTGCTGAAAGAAATCCATATCGACAACGCAGTCCAACGCAACAGCCTGTTGCCCACCAACTCCATCGAGCTGAAACTCTTTTATAATAGTAGTAAACTGGCAGGGTTCCAATCAATCACATAACAAATGCTCCAATATACCAATGGTATGCTACCCCTGGACTATTTTGTGTCTATTTAAAACCTTTAATTTTTTTTATTATATTGGACATGTATAATACCAGCATTTTGGTTCTAATAAAACCCACAGCGGTGTTAAATTCTGCTTGCAAAAACCAAAGCCATGGCAGCTTTACTACAAGCAACAATAAGTACACCCTTGCCAATTGATACCACAACCAGGATAGTTATACATGTAAATTTGTTTATGGATCCAGGGATCACTTTTATAGGATCCTGGTCCTTTGCAACTAGTAAAGTAGTTTTGTATCGGTTCATATACTGACCAACGTTTGGTTAAATCCGCTTTCCATTATGACATTTGCAGCTAAACACTGTCATTGGTGGATAAGGATTAACAATACGATAAAACATGCTAGGTGACAAAATTTCCATTTGGCTTCAAATTATTTTTGTCCATCTTTTAATGATTAAAAGTGTTTATTTTCTTTATGTTAGGAGACAAAGAAGCCCAAGCACAATCATAGACGTAATGATAAGCCTATGCCTATAGTGTCTGTGAGGAGTCAACCAATCCCGATGAACAACTCGGGGGCGGGTTCCAGGCCCAGAGTGCAGATACGAAGTCGTACTATGAGCATGTCTTCCACTGGAAGCTCTCCACCCACCAGTGCATCGCCAGTCGGAAGTCCTACGCAGATTAGGCTGATGAACAAAAATGATTTCAAGTTTGAGTTTGCCCTCACATCTGAGCAAGCTGCTTCAGGTAAATGGGCGGGCAGGCCGGCGTCTCCTCTTCTGTGCCAAAACTTGGGCTGTCATAATCAAAGATGATATAAAATTGTACACGTTTTAGGTTTAGCTAGTCAAACCTGCTGAATAGAAACATTTTGGGTGTAATTAATTTTCATTTCGGTCACCTTGACTTAGACATACACTTAAACCTTGGATTTTGAGGTTGCGGTTTTGGTGTTTCGAGCCCGAAATTGGAACAATCGTAAATTGAACTAATTCTGGGTGTGCACTGATCTAACTGAAAAGGAATTCTACTGTTTTCTTTGGTTACTGACTATAATAATACTTGTGATGCTGTACTGATCCTACGACAGGGTCAGTGATGAATTGCCCACAAATATTGTGATAAGCTCCTATTATAATAGTACTGTTTTGCAACACCTCCATTTAACCAAAGGATTATTTCTTCCCATTTACTTCTCTAACAAAAAAAGAGCTACACAAGATACCTGTCCAAGCTACAACAAAGCAAACAGCGGTGGCAATATTAACGACGTTGGTATAATTCCTTTTCGGTTTGGTCACCTTGACTTAGACTTAGGTCTAGCAGTTTGGACTTAGACTTAGGTCTAGCGGTTCGGTCACCTTGACTTAGACTTAGGTGTAGTGGTTTGGAGTTGGTGTTTTGATTGTTTACGAGTTCTCATCAACTTTTCATTTTCCATGATAGAAGTACGCCTTCATACTGTATGCCGCCTTCATACTGTATGCCGCCTTCATACTGTATGCCGCCTTCATACTGTATGCCGCCTTCATACTGTATGCCTTTGGAATACTGTCACATATTAGAGTAAAGGGTAGACAACTCCGCAACTGTGTGTGAAAAATCTGCAAATTTACTGGATTATTGGAAACGTAACATGGATAAATAATTAGATACTTCAGTGTCATCGAACAGGTAACTCCTAAACTGTACCTAAGTATCCAATCCAATCTGCATCTTATGTCCCTACAATTTGTATTATAATTATGTGTGATTATCAGAATTATTGCCTTTAGTCTATATCCTCTTCTGTGTGTTTGCAGGTAACATATTTTATCACAGGCCTGACCTGCAGGCATTTAACAAGTTACCTCCGCAGAAGCGCAACCCTTACCACATCAAGATGGAGGACGAAGGTCCGTATGGCAATGATGAGATTAGATGCTTTGTACTATCCGCTCTAAGCACCAAACGGGTATGTAGTAGTATTCAGTTAAATGAATAGGCCTATGTGATGAGGTCCAGTTATACTATCATTAAATAGGATATGTGATAGACAGTTATGAGCATAGGTGTATCCACATTTTTCTCTTGGCTTAGTTATAAAAGAGCTGGTCTGATGCGGGACACTTAAATACACAAAGAATGCAGCTTTCATTTTTCTGATGTTAGAGATCTGGAAGACTGCACCGAATGCATAATATTTGGCACAGAAGCTTTTTTCACAATTTATTTTAAGGAAATGTTTTAATATTAGTCAAAAAGTTATATAAATAGTTTGTCGTGTGTCATAAATAATAATTTCAAATTTATGTCCATTACATGTCAAAGTAACATTTCCACAGTGACAACATGTTGATAAGAGAGACAAAAAACAGAAAATATTGCCTTTTGGATTTAGAGTGTTAAATTAGTCATAGGTAAAATTTAAATGTTAAAATTAGTCAATGACTGTAAAATGTAGAGGCAGAAAGCCAGATTAGACACTTTAACAGAATTAGACACCGAGCAGCAAATTCTGGAAATTAAGGAAATAAGAATAGCGCTATAATATTATATCAACTTGACTAATATAGGCATACAATCGTTCACAACTGCTATATGGTATGGCTGCAATGCTCGCAAAATCTTGCACCATGCTTTGCACCACGAAATTGAACAATGCTTGTAGGCTATGCTGAAGTGCAGCATTGTCGTGGTACTTATTAGTGTCCTAAACCATCCTAAGCCGTTTTTCGCATTTCTCACGATTCGTTTTATTTGAGCAGCCAATTATATACCTCTAGTCTAACCCAGTACTTCCAATTACTAGTAATATATACTAGTTTTACATGGCACGGTCACAGCGTGCGAGCGAGCTGTGGCGAGCTGGTACTCAGTATTGGCAAAGTCACATGACGCAGGCCTTTTGGTAGCGCACCCAGTTAGGCTCTAGAGATTATCAGTTGCAGCATGGAGCCCAAGCAAGTAGTAGTCAACTTTACTGATGTATATTTATTTTCCCAGATTTCAAGTAATATTTCAAATGTACTGTGCTATTTTAATATTTTATTTCCATAAAAAAACGTTAGCATCTACCTGCGGTCAGTCAGTGTTTGGTTGAGGGTTAGTCCTAGTAGTGATTCACTTTTTATAAATGTAATTATATACATTATGTAAATACATTAT
>JAOQGN010113200.1:0-18576 GCA_027564295.1 Himantozoum antarcticum
GTAATAAATATAATTTCTTCAATCTTCAGTCTTAAGATATTTGACAAAATCTTCACTTCTTCAGTCTTCACTTTTAAACAATTTTTTCTTGTATTCGTTTCTTCACACTTAAGAACAGCCCATCGTCGGTCTTCGTTAAAATACGGGGGGTGCCCCAGTAATCATAGTAGGATGCTCTCTGTTGAAAAGAGCAGCAAATAACTGAATAGAATCCAACGCTTAGCATGGAGGTCAAATGCATATCCTGTTAGTTACCTAGCAACAGCCTAATATATGTTAGTTCATTGTCAGACAGCCTACAATGTATGTTTTTGCTTTTGCACTGCAAAAAAGGGCCACGGATGTGACCAGAGCGACCGTATGGAGCAATAAGGCCCAGGGAGCTCCAGAAGATAGCTTGTAAAACCCAAGAGGTGAAAGCTAACAGTTAAATTACTCACCATCATTACTATCACCGGTGTCTATGAATGGCATCCAAGCCAATAGTATTGCTGAGTTGAGCACTCTCCTTCTTGCACATAACTATATTTACCTACGCATAGTTGTAACAGTTTACCCCCACCCTGACAGAGTGGAGGTGAACGGTCACGGATCCCTGGCAACCTGAGTGAGAGGAGGCCTGTTAGAACTCTCGCTGTGTGATACAGTCTCCAGCCAGCAAGCAGCCGCAAGAGGAGTTGTAATTATAGGAGCGATGGCAAGATGGCTGAGGTGACTCTGTTCAGGAGCTAGAGAGAGTGCTTACAGGGAAGAGCTAACACAATACATTATACAGACGAAAATATGAGACTAGCAAAGTAAACAGTCGGATGGTTTATTTATATAAAAAGGGTAACCGCCCAATGGGAGATACGAAACAGAAGTGAGAGAGTTACTCTCTGTGCAATAATGGTTATATAGTAGTGTGGACGTGGTTTCGTACCGCTTGCGGAAAAAGTTGCCTAGAGACGGTCAAAGCCGGCAGAACGGTACTTCACTTATATTAGAGGCCAAGAAGGCTGTCCTGCCTATACAGCAATATGGCGTGTGCTGTCAGTACCCTCGGTAATACAAGGGTGAGGTTGCTGTTACTGTCAGCCTCAGGTCTCTGCCAGGGATGCGAGGTGGGTAAAGGTAGTCAAAACCATTACCGTATCTGACTACATAGTATTACCCAGCGTATGGAGTACACATACATGTACTTATCTACATCTACTCACCTAACACAAATTGTAACTATCTACCTACATGTATCTCATGGATTATATGTAATAATATATATATACTGTAGTACTTACCCTCATGCATTACATACCTACGGCACCGTACCATTGCTTATGTTGCATCAAGCTGCTTTATATCTATTTTCATGGTGCTCTGTACAGGTATCTACTCACACATTTGAGTCAGTATTATTGCAGTCACCAATTGTAATTGTACAGTTATTGTGTCTTGAAACCGGTTTGCAGTGTTTTATGGAGTGTACAGTCTACCTCTAATGTTAGTACACATTTATTGGGACCACACTTGTATTTTGTTATAGCTGTAAATTTATATATACTGTCAAAACCCCACCTATGAATATTTTGCAATTATCTTTGCACAGACAACTTCCACTGGATTGCTACTCTTCATTTTACTTGGGACCTGTCTGCGTATTGGTTACTAGTTTGATTACATGTCTTTTACGGCAGATGCAAGTTTTCCATGGTTTTCCCCATTAAAGGTGCTTCATACTTGTCTGATACCAGCCCTATATATACCAACCCTATACCGGCCCTGTACCGGGCCTGTACCAGCCCTATAACAGCCATACCGGAGGTTGGCTACTTATTTTAGTATCAATCGGGCAATTATTGGTAATTGTAGTCTCACTCGAGAAAAAAATTCAGTGCAGTATTGATCATGAAAGAGATAAACTTTGCAATCAAGTTTGTCTTTATATTCAATGTATTCTGAAGGAATAAATAGTTATGTTAGTATTCAACTTGATGAATTGTCTCATATTGGACAATGTGGGCATAATTTTATCCAGATAATAGTGGAGCACAACTAATAATGCCCGTTTTACAGTCATTGAATTATAACACAAATTTGTGACTTCTAAGTTCTGCTGCACTTAGTCTGAGGTCTGGCGCTGCCTTGTGCACTACTCAGGGGTTAGCACACGAAACCTTTACAGTACAAAAGTTCAAAGTTTCTTGTCACACAATACACACATTGCAGATAATTCTCCTTCTTACATGTATGCAGATGATGGTAGTTACAGTCCCCAGCCATATGCAGAACTCCTGGAGAATGACTATCAGAAGACCATGCCAACATTTAGTTACTGCTTGTCAGCTTGCTCAGTTAACCAATCTTGTGCTGCCGTGTCTTATGACAAGAAAAGTTCTTCCTGCTTGATGTCAAGCAAACCAAAGCTTATAGACAGACCCGGAAAAGAACAAATGGCCCTGCTGAAGACAGCTAATGCTGACAAAAAAGAAGTGTACAGATTCTCTGAGTTACTTGCCCAAGGTAGGGTCTTGCTGTATCTCATTGCCCCTTAGTGGGAGTTACTTAAACCCACCCTAATATAACATTTATGTTATACTTATACATGCGCATAAAGTAGACAATTCCTCAATTAAAAAAGTTTAATGTTGATCTGATCATGCCTTCTTCCCAAGAAATTAGACAATCAAATAGGAGATCTATGATGAACTTGATTCGAATGAAAAGCATCTTTGTCCCTTTCTTCTCCTTCTGTTCTCCAGTAGCACCATCTCTCCCAGGGCAAATAACATGGATTCTCTGCATCCTCCTGGTGGATATTTAACTATTGCTGCATAAGGGCCTCATGGGCGAGTTCCAGGTGTTCCTGCATGACTTGGGTAAATTATTGCTGTGGTTGGAACTCTAATTGGGGTGGGCTGCATTGTAAATGGTCAGCAACCAAAATTCCCTTCCCTGTGTTAAGAAATTAACTGTCTCACCTGTAGCAGTGTGTGGGGTGCTACGGTACGCCCGCATGTGCTGGAACAGCATTTGATCCCACTTTTCTTGTGCATGCCTCAGATTCAAAGCTCGAAGCGAATCGCCAATACTCTGTTGCTTCTTGGGGGTGGTAGAGTGTTGTGCGCGCATTCTGCACATGCCACAGCTCGCAGAGTTTCATCATCAGGTGTGATTCAAACTGGGAACCTTGGTCAAGGTGCATTTGCTCAGGTAACCCCAAATAACAGAAAACATGTTCATCTAGAGCAGTGGCTACCACATAAGCCGTTGCATCTGGTATTGCTATGGCATCTTGCCATAATAATATAGTAAAGTGATCAGTTAGGACCAATGTCTACTGATGACCTTGCTTACTCTCTGGCTTATGTCCCACCAGATCTACGGCCATCTTCTGCCATGCCCTACCAGCAAACACTTTTGTCTGCTACCTGATGCCTGGGGTCCTCCATTCTTAGCTACTTGGCACACCTCACAGGTGTGTATAATTCACCTGAGGTCTGCTGCCATGTTAGGCCAATACCAGGTAAGTCTTACTCTAGTCAGTGCATGTGCCACTCCAGCATGAGACATTGAGTAGGTGCTCCATGCCACATGCTAAATTTCTACATTTCCCTTGGGGCACACTGTTCTGCATGCCCTTGTACCACCAAGTGGGATTCCATGTTTCCATCTGGCCGAATGCTCAGGTTGCCTTTCATTTTGTGTAAACTCTTCAACTCATTGCCGCCCAGGTTCAGGTGTTCTGTATACAGACTGGTACCCTCTTTTGACTCTATGCATCACTCCAACAGATCCTACACACATTTTCCGAACTGATAAACTGGGTAGGTCTGGTGTGACTGATTCATTGCCTGGAATGGAGATCCACGACATTCTGGTTGCACGTTGTCTACACCTATATTAATGTAAATATTGCCGGTAAAACTTACAGGATATTTGAACGCATCACTACAACATATTGCCAGTAATTAGCAGTTCAAGCATATTGTGGAAAGACAACTATAGTGACAAGTTAAAAATAGTGGACACTTTTTTTCTCAAAGTGCCCAATTTGCCTCAAATTTGCAAAAATTCAGTAAAAAGTGTATACAATGGCCATTTGAAATGATGTGAGGCAACAGCTCGGAAGGCAGGTGAACACTCAGCTTATTTGTTTGTATTGTCTAAGGTGCCCCAGTGTGGGCAGACTGTCCAGTGGGGGTCCCGCATATTCCTAACATGGGCCAAACTCTGGTACTTCACTCAGCCGGGACTCGGGAGGTCTGGTTCCGGGTTGCCCTGTTGCCATGGGGAACTATGCATTCTGGTTCTCAGTGGGGAGTGCTCTCAGTGGATAGGGAGGTTTCTTCCACTCATCTGAGCCCCATGCACTAGCCTCTTGGCATCCTAGCGCTCCTAGCACACTGGATTCACCATCCCTTTTCACTATGAGTTCACACAGCTTGCACTCTCCATCTTTCCTGCTCAGCCCATCAGCGTTCTCATGCATATTGCCAGCCCGGCGCTGTAACTGTTACTTGAACTCTGACAGTATTTCAGGCCAACGGGTCAACTTGACAGGAGAGTTCCCTCCTTCGGCACACCCACATGAGATACACATGGTCTGTCCGCCGCTTGAACTCCTGACCATAAAGATATGGTCTAAAATGCTTACCGAGTTTACCACTACCAGCAGCTCTCTACTAGTAACACAGTAGTTTCTTTCAGTGAGTGAGAGAGTTTTAGCTGAAGTAGGCTATGACATGTTCTACACTTCATTCTGCTTCATGGACAGTATGGCCCACCATCCCACTGCACTAGCAACAGTGTCCATTGCATACATGCTCTTTGGATCTGGATAGCCAAGTACTGGAGTGGCTACCAGACTATCTCAGAGTGTCTCAAAGGTAGTTTGACAGGTGGTGTCCCAGCTCCAGTGCATTCCCTGAGTTTGTTCAAAGGCCTGGCATCTGTAGTAAAATTGGGCACATATTGGTGATAGTACCCCACAGTCCCCAAAAATGCTTGCAACTGCTTGAAGTCACCAGGAGGGGCCAATCTTTGATGCCAGCTACCCTGTATGGCTTTGTGGCTGCTCTATGGCCATTTACTACATGCAACATGTACTTGATTGCTGACTGCAACAACTCACACTTGAATGGTGTCAGCTTCAAACTGACATCCTGTAATCTGCACAGAAATTCATCTAACCGGGTGACGTGTGTGTCATGATCTGGAGCAATGACAATGTTATCATCCAAGTATAGAAGAGAGTTTTTCCAATGCAGTCATTGTAGTACATGCTTCACCAGTTGCTGGAAATTGCAGAAGGTGAGGTCAATCCAAAGGGCAAGTCCTTCCATTTCCACAATGCCGAAAGTGTGATAAATGCAGACTTCTCTTGTGCATCCTCATCCAGAGGTACCTGCGAATAGCCACTGAGTAAGTCTAGGGTGCTGAAATTTCTACTGCCAACCAGAACGTCCAAACTCTCATCTATCCTGGGTAGAGGGTCTGTGTTTTGTTGAGTAGCGGCATTCAGGTGCCTGTAGGCTATGCAAAACCTCCAGCTACTGTCCTTCTTTCCATAGAGGACTTCGGGGGAGCTCCATGCTCCACTTGTGGGCTCAATCAGACACTTGCTCAACAGGTCCCGTTCCTGCCTTTCGGCTTCTCTTTCCTTTACTGGTCCGAGATGGTGCGGTTGCTGGTGAAGGGGCCTGGTGTCTGCTAATATGGGGAGTTCATGTTCCACTAAGTTGGCTCACCCCATATCCTCATCTCCCATACTGAAGACAGATCCACATTCCACTAGCAATATTGGTGGTCTTTGAAACGTTCCCGAGTCTCACAACCCTGGCTGCCTAGCTCAAGGAGTTGCTGCAACTGCTCTGGTTCTTCAATGTCTCTCCCAACTTCATGGAGTGCCTCCTGGTATCTTGAACTGATTTGAGCTGTTGGAGATCTATGTCCCTTCCTCTACCCTAGTAAAGGTACCCACTTTAGTTCCTGCTTTAGTTCCCAGGGCTGGTTGGTAGGATTCATACATCTCACCACCATTCTTCCATCTTCACCGGGTTGATTCAGGTTAGTGGCTATAGGAGGCCCACCTACTTGTGCCTCCATCAAAACCCAATGTACAGAAGTTTTTTGAGGTTACTCTTCCCCAAATGGTCATATCTGGGTTATGCGGTTTGACCACTCACCTCAGTGCCTGGACCTTGCTTGCCAGTAATCGACCTATCGGTCTATTGGCACACTGCAGTTCATTTTCGTCTACTGAAATTACTGGTCTACTGAAATCCATCGAGCACTTGTGTTTGGCAAGGAACGGCAAGGAACGGCATGCCGAGCATGGCGTCCTCGCTCACGTGACCGACCACAAAGGCGACTTCTCTCTTCAACTGTCACAGGTTAATGGGTGACTGTATGAGGTCATAGAAATGGAGTTGGGTGTTGTCTGACATCATCTGATAGCTCTGGTAATATTTTAGTTGCTCTCTAACTTTCTTGGGCAGCCAGTCATGAACATACTTACAGAGGAGGTGAGTAGTGCAGCCAGTGTCCACTAGGATTAGTACTGGCTGTCAATAAATGCATCCTGGTAAGACGTGACTGGCTTGGCAAGGTTGCTCCACTGCCCTTGCTGCACAAGTTGCCCTGGTGGAGGGAGACTGAGTTTGATTTCTCCTATCATGACTGGGTGGGGTCCCGGGTCGCTGTTCAGTAGAGGAGACCCCAATTGACACAGTGTGATCTGTGGAACTCCTACTGGCTAGGGTCTCGGCTGTACTTGTTGTCGGTAGGGGTCAAGTCCAGCTTTCCTCTAGTGCTTCTCTTCTTGGTTGGGAATGCCTCTTCCGCTGCCTGCTGGGTGGTTGCTATAGGCTTTCTCTTGTTCATCATCCACGAACATATCCTCAGTTCGGTAGTGTTCTTCTACCAGTAATTCTTGGCAGAAGTTCTGGAGTTCCATCACCTCATGCCAAACTGATGTAGGGGCTGGCCTACTGTATATTGGTATCTCCCACCCATCAGCGGTAGTTGTTGGTCTAAGTACTCTCCTTGCCCCTCTACAGTCAGTGAGATGACACACTACCACAGGCGTACCGGTTTTCTGATGGTTTCTTGATGCCATGAGCTCCCTTTCCCATGGCCATGTGGGACATACTTGCTTATTGCGGCCCTCTCTTCAGCACCCTCAACACCGCCTGCCTTGTCGCTTGCACTCCGGTGTCTCCTGGCTAGTAGTTTCCAACTGCTTTACTTTATTGGTCAGTTTCTGTACTGATTTGATGAGGACGCCAATAGCCCCCCTCCTGTACCAGAGCCAAATGAGCTAGTGGGTTGGGATTCTTCTCTTCCACCTGTCTAACCTGACTTCCATGCACTCGGTTACTGGCCGTCTTTATCTGCAAGAATTCAATCCCCGCCCTTGGAGCCTGGTCCAACGTAGGCGTGGGCATAGCTAACAGATGTGTTTACAGGTAGGCATTCCCCAAAGTGCTGTTGAATGTTTCCAGAGCCATCTCCAACGGATGTTTTTCTCGCAAATCAGCATAAGCTATATTGATTAGCTTTTCCACCTGGATAGTACGCTCCTGGAAGGTAGTGTGGTAGTCTCTTTTCAGTGCAGCTATCTTGGCCTTGGCTTCCCTAGCAGAAATTCAACATGGGCCCTCAATGCTATCTGCATGCGCATCAAATCTTGGATGCGACCACAGTCTCTTACTTTTCCCTTCAGTGCCTCTCGCAGGTGTAAGTAGCAGCCGGATTCCAGTTGCAGCTGGCTCCCAGTTATTGGCATCTGCCACTTTGAAGAGCGGCAGGATGAAATCAACAACATCTCTAGTCCCTTCATGCTGGAGCGCCTTGAATTTGGCTGGTTAGGATTCCGTGTACACTCTCTTTGAAACCTTGACGAGTCGGTGTAGCTTCACTCCATTATCGCTGCCTCTCTGCCTCCAGGTTGTCTTCCTTGTGTTTCCAATTTCTTGAAATCCCTAGGGTAGGTAGGGAATGTCCAATCCCACTGCTGCCACCAATGTATTGGCTTGGAGCAGTGTCCAAGTCATTACAAGACTTTAAACAGTGTCCAAGCCATCACAAGATTTCAGTCTTTGCAATTGATTGGTTTGGTCACTGTGTCACACCGAACACATTATGTGCTTTTGTGGCATGCCTTTCCCTTAGGATAAGGAGATACATGGTCTGTATGCAACTGTCCACCGATTAAGTAACCACACAGTATACTTAGGTTCTACTGCATGCCAACACTTATTATTAAACAGGACCTTAGTCTAAAAAGAAATAAACCGGTCTTGACAAGTATTATAATGTCAAATATCTGCTAGATGTGCTCTGCATGAAGCCTGGATCTCAACTGCGCTACTATTTGAATAGTGACAAGTATTTATACAAACTACTTGTCACTAGAGTGAACCAGAGGTCGGTATAGAACAGGTTCTATACCATCTCACAATACAGGTTGGCACAGACCAGTAACGGTAGGTAAAAATAGAAATATAAGTTGGTAAAACGTGTAATGGCTGGTATAATGAAAATGGTACATTGTGGGAGTTTTATCAGTCGCAGAAACAATATAAACATAATAATAGATAGCTTACGAAGTGGTCTCAAGTAGATGCTACATTGAGATAATTTATAGCCAGTTTGTATGAGACACGATGTATAATATAAAACTATATAATAATGGAACCTGACAATTGTGACTGCGCTAGTGTGCATGCGAATTCACTATGCAAGTGAAACATGAAGAGGTGTAATTAGTTGCATGAACAGTTAAGGTAATTGCTAGGGATGCGACGGTATGGATACCTACTTGCTTGAGGTAGTCTGTACTACTACGGATACTGGATACTGGTACAGATATCGGATACTGGTATGGATACAGGGTATGGATACAGGGTATGGATACAGGGTATGGTATCCACTATCCGTACCAGTATAATACCAGGATACTGGTATCCAGTATCAGGTATCCGGATACAAGATACTGGATACGGATACTGGATAAATATTGTTACACTCTGCTACAATGATGGCTACCACTATTTCTGCACTACATGATTATATGTGCAGGTTGGAGGAGCGCGTGCAACCACCACACCCCTAAAATTTTCACTACAGCTATTGAAGTCTGCATTACTTTAATGACCTTTGATTCAACTTGTTTTAATGCATTTTGTCTGTATAGACGGAGAGATGGTACTAGTACAGCAATACTGTTTTACTGCATTAAAAAGAAACAATTCCCGACTGTATCTAATAGAATGAAACATTCAAAATGAGTATAAGAAAAAGAAAAATGTTTATTGTTACAAACATTGCGAACAGAGTAAAATAGCTGACACTATAAAGTTTCGTTAAGAATAAATAGACTAGTAGGTAGGAACAACATTGTAGTACTACTCACAGAAAGAGCACATCACCAGTTTCAAGAAGAAGTAAAGAATGTCTCTAAATATCACAAGGTATGGCAGGAAAGAACTATTGAGTTTCAATTCAACATCACTCTTTAAGACAATTTCAACCGGAGCCATATTGATGACATATTAAACCCTCTACCATCAACAAGAATTCGTAGAATTAAGTCATGCGTAATTTGTAGAATTGCGTCAAGTATAAAAAGTCCAGATTTGTACTTAGCGGAGACTTTAACAAACTCAACATAGATGTCATTGCAAAGTCTCACAATTTAATCCAACTAGTTAATTCCAGCACTCGAAATGATTCTTGGCTAGATGAAATTTACATCGACATTTGAGAATGTAGTAGGGTCGTAACTGAAAAGCTTGGACCGATTCTGAACAACGATCACTGCTGTATTTATACTCCAGCAATTTACCAGAAAAAACATCAGTATGAATACAGGACAAAGATAGTCTTCAAACCATTCACATCTGCACTAATTGGAGGACATATAGCCATGCAAGACTGGGATGTCGTTTACAGCAAACTCTCTGTTGATGACAAAGTTGAGGCATTTCACATCACTATCAAATCAATGTAATCCTTGATCGCGTAGTTCCTGCAATTAGAATAAGAGTAAGATTAGACAACCCCAACTGGGAAACATCACTGACTACAGAGATCAGCAAAGCAAAGAACCGGGCATATAAGACTAACAACAAATCATTCAACTATCTCTCAAATCTCGTTAAATCCTTGATAGCTAAAAACAAGCGACAACTGGTTAACGTAAACATCAACAAGATTTCAAATGGTGATGCAAAATGGTGGAAGGTGCAAATGAAAGTATCGTGAGGCAAAGAAAGCTATGCCCCAAAAGCATCTCATAAATGATCAATGGATGGACAACAACTCATTTCCCGACCAGATCAACACTTATTTTGCAACGATAGGCGGAGAGGGGCTGCCAACCACCTTACCTAATTGTACAGAAACCAATCCTCATAATCTGAGCATTGGAGAGGTCAAATACCAACTAAAGCACATTAGAACCTCCAAATCCACACATCATGAATATTTTCCATCATTTATCAGTCGTAATTTCAGAGAAGACAAAGCACCACCTTTGACTGACATCATTAATGCAATGTTTGCACAATGCTCCTACCCAAGAAAATGGAAACATGCACAGGTGATCCCGCTCCCACAGACAACAGCTCCATGACAATTTAAACTACAGGCCTATAAGTTTACTATAGTACTCTGGAAAAGTAGCTGAATACTTTTATTTCATAGAACTTAAACCACAGGCATCAGCTAAACTTACAATCAATCAGTATGCTTATCGAGTAGGAAAATGAACTGTAGATGCTCTGATAGCCGCTCTTAATGATTGGACATCTCTTATCCACTCCAAACACAATTCAGCTGTCGAGATCATGTTCGAGGACTTTTCCAAAGCTTTTGACCTGATGCAGCTGAGTTTATTGGTAGAAGCCATGAAACATCTTGGCATGTCCAGCAATCTCATACACATTGCACACAGCTTCTAGACTGACAAAGTACAATCAGTGCATACTGGCGGTACGGCCTCAAGAGAAACTCCCTGCAAAACCGGCGTAGCCCAAGGGACACTCTGCGGCCCATGCTTTTGGATAATTTTCTCCACCAGCTTTTTACCGTCCACAGTCCATCACCAGCATAAGATATGCAAACGATACAACATGTTATTGGCCCGTCAGCAAGCCAGTAATCAACAATATTGTAATTGAAAGAATTGATAACTTCAAGTTCCTTGGCATCGTGATAGACCAGCATTTAACGTTTACCTAACATGTGAAACATATTGTAAGCAAGGCCAGTCAGCGGGAGTCCGCTCTACTAAAACTCAAACGTAATGGAATCTCGAAGCCAAAGCTCCTACTATTCTATTTGGCAAATATCCATAGGGTTGTAAGGTGTGGTGCAACTTCTTTCTTCACCATGCCATCCCAACAGAACACTGATGCTCTTGAGTCTGTGCACCGACGTGCAACCAAGGTTACCTCCCTAACACACAATCATACAATGACAGATTAGTTGAGCTAGGCATACCAGAATTATATTCGTTTTTGCAAGATCTCAGCAAAAAACATTGTTTAAAGATCTTAGCCAATGAAAAACAAGTTTTACATCCAATCTTACCTTGTAAACGAGACAGTAGCAGGCAAAAAAGAGACTGGGAATAAAAATATAGCTGGAATTTCAAAGCGCCGCCTGCCAGAGTCCAACTATGGGAGAACTTTTTAATAGTGCACTTTGCTAAATTGTTATAGTTTCAAATTTGTATACAGATATACATATCTATCATGTTTTCATGTACGAGTTTTATACTTGTTTTAAGCAGATATTTTATTTATAATAATAATAAAGATTTATTGAATTCAAATTCAATTCAATTCAAGTGTATTATAAACTGTAATAATCGCAAACCAAGCCAACAGCTTAAGTTGAAAACAAAGACGCTCACAGCTATTCTAACACGTTATTGCATAATCAATTACTCAACAACTCAACCACGGGATGATCTTATATGGGAAGCAGGGCATTTTAATGCTTGGGCGACCCCACACCTTCTGATAATGACTCTATATACATCTATGATGCAGATAAGTTGGGTGGGCAATATTCAACTTTAGTTAGGGAAGAAGAAGAGGACAAACTGTGGTATAAATCACACCACGCCCAGCTGCATCAGCCAGGGACACCTTCTCCGACCAACTGAAAGGGAAGATCCTGTCTAATGTCTGATTGCTAAACTAATGTCTGACGTTATTATGTATAAGGATGAAGTCTTGAACTATTATCAACAACTAAATCATCACTACTGCAGATGAAGGTGAGACTCAAAATGACTTTGAGATTCTTAACCTCAATGACAATTCAAAAGACACTGAGGGTGTAGACTCCCCCAGTGCTCCGAGTACTAGTCAAGCTCGCCACTCAACTTGATGGATACTTTACAAGCATAGAGACCGGTTTCCACGAACCAGGATGTTGGGGGAAACGGGGGGAAAAGTTTTACAAAACCTAACCATCCTCCTCCATGCTAATGCAACAGAGTGAGGTCAGATTGGGCCTAGTTATAATATAGTAAATCATATTTTTTCAATTTCTTAGCATAAATAATTTCAAGTAATTTGCATCAAGTTTTCGAATTTCTCGATTGGGAAATAGCTATAAGAAAGGGGAATTACATTTTATAAATTATAAATTGTATAAATTGGTCTAGTTTCTACAGCAGTGCTACTCAAATAATTACAGTCGAGTTTCAACTTCCCTCATACTTCGGTAAGTATCACTCAACATTTAAATTAACTTCTGACAATTTAATCATAATTTCACACCTATACAAAAAACATTTGGCAAAATGGCTGATTTGAAGCGTTATACAATGGATGTATTAATATAGTAATATCTTATATATTTGACTTATTTCAGGCACCCGTGTTGTGATGTCCAGTGTAAAAACTGAAAGTGGAGGCTATATTTATGAGGGTAGTAAAGCTGTTGATGGTCTCTATCAATTACCCATCGAGAGGGAAAGTATTGCTATAACAGAAAAGGATGGAATAGAGTCTCCATGGATACAATCAGATTTGTCCACAAACCACTATGTCACCGGTGTCATGATCTGGAACAGACAAATCGACTTGTACTTGTGTAAACAAGTTACCATAATTTATATTATTTTTCACACTACTAGTGCACATGTATGCTATAACAGTTAGTTTTGATGGGTGCCCGGGAGCATTAAACTGCAAGACAGATATGTGCAATGTGTAGACTGTCAAGTGGCAAAAGTAGTTAGTTAATATGTGTTATGATAATGCAAGAACAGTAATGCTTAACAAAGAAGACTGTAAATCTCAAGAGATAGTGAAGAAACATTCAGAGCAGCCCCTTATATTGACTATATAGTTGTGCTGTAACTTTTTGTTATAATAACTCGAGTTGACCTGAGGTAACTCATACTTATATTTACTACTCTAGATCACCCATTAACTCACAGTCATAATTGTCGCGCTTATATTGACTCAAGATGATTTGTAACTCATCATTGCTTGACTCTTTGCAGCTCATAACTTTTAGATCCAATTGATTTGTAAATATATTTGTTTATGATCCATCCAATTATTATCTCTATCTCAAAAGTGTGTCTCCATTACCATGCAATACCCTAGTCCCTTTTCTTTAGCATTGCATCTCCTAATAGGATCATATTTATGTTTTAGACAGATTAGTTAATGTGCGGGTGACAGTAGGAGAAAGTTATGGGACATTTGATAATCCTTTGCCTGGTGACATCTGCAGTTTTACCCCTGGACCACCCCCAGAGGATCCTTTCTTCAATAGATGCAAGACCAGAATGTTTGGGAGATATGTGAGAGTGACAGCTGTTGGTGCAAACGATAGGCTTGGCATTTATGAGATGGAAGTTCATGGATTAGAACTTGTCGATGAATTAATGGATTAGAACTTGTCGATGTCTATGAAACTCATAGGGCTGCAGTGAACCATAAGAAATGATTCGGATCGAGCTCGGGTAACCAGGCGCATTTGGGAATCTCCAGGCCCAGACGGGTTGCATCGTACTATGATCACAATACTTACATTATATTATTTAATGTTCAATGAAGGTTTAGCACTTCTTTGTGATTGTGCAATTATTTATTATCACAGGAGGATGTTTTGTAATAAAGGTCAGCAGATTTGTTTATTGGCAAGTATTCTCACTAAATGTTGCCAAAACGAACGTCTTAGTTTTCCTTTAGAACTAACAAATTATACTTGACACTAAACTTTGCCAATCACTTCAGGTTGGTTTCGGGACAAGCTTTGCCTTGACCCTGAACGAGCCAACTCTACCCTACTGTAGCCCTAATATCTAACTTGTTTTTCCATTTCAGATCATAATGCTTTAGTGCATATTATAAATATTTTCTTTTGCTTGGTTTAATTTCTTTTCAAAAACTGTACATGCTTTCCTTTGACACTCTAAAATACATATTCTTGTTTACACGTACATGTGCGACCTAGAAGTACTGATTACTACTGACTATTTTAAAGGTATGAGGACATGCCAATTACTGTCTTACAAAAAGCAACTCTCTGTAGAAATTTAGCCTGACGTACTCTGCTCAGTTTGCTTGCACATCTGGCATGCACCAGGGTATGGATGGTCAGTAGCCAAATTTGCATAATCTCCCAAATAATAAACTTCAAATTTGCATAGTTATAATGATATTGGTAGAAATTCAACAAACATAAATATTGGCATAACGTATCATCCTTTTATATACCTGATATGTCAATTTACATGTACACAATGTTGAAATAATAGTAGCTACATGTCAATGCTGTGCGAAATCATACATGCTATGCATACGGAAGTATATCAACTCCGAATGTTATTGTAACCACAAGGCAATGTCATGGAATAACATAATTTTAGCTTCACTCAAGAGGAAAATTTTATATTATATGGTTATTTATTTATATTTCAGAAACTGAAGAGATAGCAATGAGTTTGGGGTTATCTCCCCATTTATTTAACATCACTGAAGATCAAACTTTTGGCTTAGTTGACATTGCTGACATAGCCGGTCATACATGTATATGGCTGGCTAATAACTGAGTTCTACGTTATGAAATACACAAAATGTAGGCATCAATGTGTTGTAAATTAAAAGAGATATGGTAAAGGTAGATTGGTACAACTTATTTCCGCCGAATTAACGCGAACATTATTTCAATACTTCATGTAGATTGGGTTTGCAACTTTAAAAAAATAACCAACTTACTGCATATATTTTCAGGTTATACTTATAGACAAGTTGTATTATAATTTGCCAACGAGTTATAGCCAATCTTTATATTTCATTTTTATACCCAGGCAATTATGTTGTGCAACTTATATAGGCTATATTGTTTCAATTTTGGACATTTAATTTGAGTTTTGAATTTGACTTTAATTATTGGTCTCATTTAAAAAAATTGCAGATTTTATATCATTGTATAACTCCATAAACTCACAATGGTATGGCTGTAGCATGTTAATATATTTCATAAATTACAATAGTTGTTGCCTATTAATGATCAGAATCAGTATATTTGTTTGAATAATGAAATAAAATAACACTATGACTATAGCTAACACAATTGCTGTAGCAGTAGCTCTCTAGCCTGGTAGAGTAGGCAGACAAACTTTTGTTGGACAAAAGGAAAAAATGCATGAAAGGAGACACCCAGAAACTCCCTATTATTATCTGGTGTGCTTTGTAAGAACTGCCATGGGGTTGGCAGGTCATGGAAACTTGGAGTTACGGGCAGTCAATGGGCTAACTTTCCACTCCACTGTTTCTAATTAAAGTAGCTGAAAATATTAGGTGCTTTTGATATAGCTTCACGTTTTAGGATGCGCGTGAAGTGAATGAATGAAAATGGACTGATAATAATATAATCAAAATGCATTTAATTCTCACCTCGGTCAATGAACGACTACTTACCAATTCAAGATAAGTATGAAAATGAGCACCTGGGTATGAAAATCAACTTGCACTTGAACATTTGTCGACCGAATGCAAGCGTACAATGACAGGAAATGCTTTGCAGCATGTGAGCCCTTTCGCTATGCTATGTAATAGCAACAGGCCCCGCCATTTGATATTCACTTCTGAAAAAGCACAAAAAGGAATAACTGTGTTCGGATTTTTTCCAAAAACAGCCAAATTTCAATGTGGCTCTTTAATTACAACCAACTGCACATTCATATCACATTCAGCAAGTCTCCTGGCATGTCACTTTATTAATTTGAACAAAGGACGTGTGGATTAATACTGAAAGCACCTATTGAATAATGCAATTTAATATACACAAGTAAAGCTACATTCACTAGGCAAGTAGAATACAAGTTAAAGTGTTTCTTGATACAGCTAAAATCAGCTGTTCTAATCCGATTCTTACAACAGAGTGAAGACAATCAAGCTATAAGCATCTACTTATATAGTATCTGGGAACAGCCTAGTTGGCCGAGCCAGTCGTCTGACAAGGCAACATGCTAAAATTAAATCAACAGAAAGGCAATCACTATATTGGCAAAAGTCTATGTCATTGTTTAGTGTTTGTATGTGGTCAACTTTCCACAATGAGGTCCATAGAGCAGCAATTCCCTCACACCCCCCCCCCACTTGACATCTAATCCCACTGACGCATCTCTTCTCCCATTTGATCTACTGGAATTAATATCACAAATGCCAAAAGGATAGGTGAAGGTTTTAGATGTTAACTCGAGGTTGGTAAATGGTGATAAACAATATATGTTGACAGATCTGTCCTAAATTAGTTGATATATAATGCGAGGGTAGCTCAATAAGTAAAGAGAATTTCGCTAGTACACAAGTTGTAGTTGTGGTAGAAACTTACTCTTTTTTTATTTTTCAACATAGTTTTATGACAGTTCAACACATTTCTCCCAGCTGGCTATGAGCTTCTCAATTCCTGTAGCAAAGAATTCTGCTGGCTGACTCCAAAGCCACTCACTCACTGTATCTTTTATCTGATCATCAGTGTCCATTCTGTGTCCATGTGTGTGGTTAATTAAGGCTCCGAATAGGTGATAATCGGATGGGGCAAGGTCAGGGTTGTAGGGACGGTGGTCAGACAGTTCTCAGCCAAGAGATGTGTTTGTCTCCATTGTGCGGGTTGCCACATGCGGCGCGCCATTGTCATAATGCAAGATGACACTGTGGGACTAGAACCCTTGTCGTTTGTTTTTGAAATTTTTCTTGATCTGTTGGAGCAGTTGGCTATGTAATTCAAACAGTAGACATTCGAGCCTCCCTCTAGGAAATCAATCGTGATAGGGCCTTTCATGTCCCATAATACTGTTAACATCACATTCCTAACAGTTTTCTGAGACCTGAATTTGTTCGTCACTGGAGATGAAGTGTGCTTCCACTCCACCGACTGTCGCTTTGATTCTGGCTCACAGTTGGCCACCGATGTCTCATCATATGTGACTATCCTTTGAAGGAAGGATTGTCCTTCGCGTCTAAAGTGCCATAGGTGTTTCTCTGAGAGCTCCACTATGTTTAGCCTTATTTTCAGTGGTCTGGATTTTTGGAACCTATTGACAAATCTCTTTCGAGTAGCGAAACTCAATGTGCATTATTGAGTGTACAGATCCATGTGTTAAGTTTAACTGCTTCAAACTTTCATTAATTTGTACTCTTCTGTTTGACTTGACTAGCCTATTCACAGCCTGTACCATCATTGGGGTTGTGGCTTCCTTGGGCCTACCAGACCTTGGCTCTTCCTTGACTGTAATTCTGCCTTCCTTGAAACTGCTGGCCCACTTGGACACATTACCTTGATTCATACAGCTTCTCCATATTGGGTCTTCATTATCCTATAGATTTCACTTGTTTTTACATATTGAGTTAGAAAACCTTATAACAGCCCTCTGCTCTCCATGTGAGCATTCTGCTAGTCTGGTAACCAACTTTAAAATGGCCCCAATAGTCTCATAATAGCCACAAAGCAAAATAATACGAACCACGATTAGACAACTCCATAGGCTTGACAATGGAAACAAAAATAAGTGTCCGCCACAAACGCAATTTGAGTATTAGCCGAATCCTCTTTACTTATTGACTTACAATCGCACTAAGATTGGTGTGGGTTATGTGCACACATATTCAGGTGGAAGCGCTGCTTTGGGACATGGATGAGCATGCATCTGGTGTAGTAACAGAGATATCCAGTTATATCAAAAAATATTGTAGAAAAAGATTGTTGCAGCCAGAGAATTCGTCTTCTCCTTGAAAACTGTGTTTGTGCAGTTCTGCAAACTATGTAATGCTCAAGTTAAATTATTAGAGAGGGAGAGTAAAGTAGAAATGTACTTTATTGCAGCAAAGTTAGAACTGACCATCTCAAAGATAGCCGGGGGTTATAACAGATAATACCATCAGTAGTATATGTCTGGGCTTTTGTGTCCCCCTTTGCACTAAGAATCATAGAGTGGTTGGTACATCATAGCCATAGATCATGTTTTGATTAGGGGTGAGATGAGTACGACCCGTTAGAAAATTGAAGTAGGAATTTATGTCTAAGGTTTGTGGTTAATCGTAGCAAAGTTTCTTT
>JAOQGN010113201.1:0-11789 GCA_027564295.1 Himantozoum antarcticum
TTATTTCCAGAAATTTCCAAACCACATTGGTAATGCATTTCCAAAATTTTTTGAGAACCAGTAAACATAGATACTTTCAACTTTTACCATTGTATTATCCAGAAAATGTTACACCGAATACATGCATCTTGTGCTAACTCCAAACCTTTCATTGTGACAATCAACGTAAAAATACTTCAGTATCTATTGTAATTTTATGTATTTTATAGTAATATAGAATAAAAAGTACAATGTGCATTAGTAGTTTATGTTTACTGGGTAGTGTCATAACTTATTGATCTAGGGATTTGAGTCCTTCACATAGGATTATCTGAACAATTCTACACAGGATGCATGCATCCTGTACTTACTTCCAACCTCTCATTGTGTCAGGCACCTCGCAATAGCGGGACAAATCCAAAATCGGAATTTTATTTTCGCCTTTGATACAACTAAAAATCGGAATATGACTTTGACTGAGATCCACGAGCAATTTTATGGTAGAGTGGGTCTAAATTCACCTCCTATTCATTGAACATTTTTTAGATCCTACTACTGTTCAAATTTGAGATATCTTCACTTTCATAAGGGGTCGAGTTCCGAAAATCAGAATTCGGGAAATCGAAAAACGAATCACTAAGACTATTGCAAGAATTTGATCTCTAGATTCAATATATATATAGCACTATATATCGAAAGATGGCAGTAGAAGTCCTCTCTTAGGGAACCAAACGTTGTGGTGATACCCTATTTTTGAAAGATGAGCATTTTAGGAGGCGAACATAAACCACACCTACAACTGACACCATATATGTCGGCATGGACGCGACTGCTTAGCGACCGACTCCATATATGTCATTGTGGTAGGCAATAAGTTAATAAAACATTCAAAGCAGAATTCAAAAAGCTTACTGCACCTACTCCATGGAAGTATATTTCTAATAGATATCATCCTGGAAACTGAAAATGAGTCATGCATGTACATTTACAACAGTATTGTTAAAGGAAAATAAATATGCGAACAAAATAAAAGATGAATGGCATTGAAAAGACTATAAGGAAGATGGAAAAATACACCCTGGTTTTCATTGTAAGACTGTGTTACATATCCTATAAACCTCAGCAAGGAGTTTACAGCTTAATCAAAGTGAAATTTTAGAAAGAACAATGTTCCAACTTGGTTACACAGTTTATAACTGCAAGTAATTATGATGAAATAAGTGTAAAGATATCGGTAGTTAGACTGGTTGTTTTTGTGAATAGTAATGGTTAGTTATTAACTATGCGTAACTAAGCATTTAGCATCTGACATTTGATCCATTAGCCCCTAAACCGCCCGCTGCCGCCTGGCAGGGGGCGGCCGCAGCCCACAGCAGGGGAGGAGAGGAGGATGCTGGAGGGTCTCTCAGCCCAACTCAGGGGACATGGTTGGAATCCAGGAGGCCCTGCCTTCCTAACCAGGGAGTGGGCTAGCCAAGGGAATGGTTAGTCCTCAGCTTTAGGCTACTCACTTGCAGTACCAGAACCTCTGGGCTTCGGGACTGCAGACCAGCTGCCGATGTGGTCTGCAGTTCAGTCAACTTCAGAAAGTGGGTATGAGAGAAGGGTTGGAGTCATTGTGAGTCGGCTCCTACCCATACCTGGTCAGCCTGTATATACTCCGGTTTATTCACGCCATGCTGCTTGTGCACTTGGCCATAGCACAAGCTAGGTTAGTCCATGGGATAACCATTTCCATAATTGGAAAGGGTGTATTGGACTTAGGTTCAGCAATCGCCTCTCTGGCAAGCTTATTTATAGGTGTAGCTGAAGCTGGCAACTTCTCTCTAGGCTGGCTGCCAGACCGAGCAGTGTGTATGAATCTGGACCGCTTTTAGCCAGGACCAGGTAGGGGCTATTCGGTGATTGGAGTGCTGGACCAATTGGGGCCAGCGAATAGTGCCTTTATCCATGCTTGGTCATGACTTCATCCCTGCCGGTTTCTACACCTGGATGGGTATGGTGCTGCAGAAAAGCAGTGGGTCTGCACTGGGCTTGGATTCCTGGTGGTCCAGCCACATCTGGGGCCTCTGGCAGGTATTGAGGACGGGTTATCTGACTCCAGCTCTTACCTCTCTCTCCTGAAAATAGGGGGTTTGATGAGACGGATGTTCCGATTTGTCCGATTATGTTGACGACCCTTCTTCACACCTGCACAGACTGGCACCTGATGTCGGATGGATCTCGCAGCAGCTGATTTCGGTGATAGCCACTGCTGGAACCCACTCGTCTTGTTCTGATGCCGGCACTTCTTCTCATGGGCACAGGCTGATTTCTGGGATCCAATGGTTGTCACAGCAGTTGGTTCTGGTCACAGCCAGGGAGCTCCACCCTGTGGAGGGTGGAGAAGCTCTGGGAGAGATAACTTATCCTGCTGTCTGGCTAGTTGCTGCATAGTTGTGATTAGTAGGTCAGTAGCCCCTATCTTGGGCCGGCAGACTCTTCATACTCTGGGCTGACCATCCCACTCCAGGCCTTGTGTAGTCCATGTCCTGGAGTAAACTTCGAGAGGACAATATTAATACTAGAAGCTATCTCTGAACAATGGCTGGTCTCTCCATCACAGGTGATTCCTCCGTTAATACTGTGAAACGTAGACCCCCCTAGCTGTAAATTGATTGGACTGTAACACCATCCATTGGTTGGATGTAAAGATCATGCGACTAGGACGTTGATAATTAGGTCACTTTTAATGTTACTGCCAGCCTCAGGCCTCTAGCATGGACCTGACGAGGAATGTGGTGTAAATTAATTACATAATTAATTTATAGCAAAAGCAGAGTAAGGCAGTATGCAGGGAGGGAGTTTTGGGACAGTGGTCAAAATCCAGATCAAACTGTCGGAAAACATTTCCCAGGTGTCCAGATTTCCAGATTTGCATAAAGCCAGATTTCCAGATTTGGAAATTTCCGAAAACAGATTTACAGATTTTTGTGGAAACAAAATTCCAGATTTACAGATTTCTAAATTTGCAAGTGGATTTACAAAATTGTTCTTTGGGTTAAACAAAACTTTTCCTATAATAAACACAATGGCAGAAAATATAATTATCAACGATGTAGAATGCGGCGCCCCAACTGCCAGCAGCTAGACCAGCAAGCTCTCAGACTTGACAAGATTGCCTCCCTACCAGGTCGTCATTGTAAGGCCAACCAAAATCGGGTTCAACACTCACATGGTTACGAGAAGGAATTTGGATGACGGGGCTGAGCTTGCCGCATACATGTCGCAGAACATAGTGAAGCACGCCAGACTGAGTCGCGGGCTTGTGCACCGTGGGCTTAAGCAGAACAGTGATGTGTCCGGGCACAGCTACCAGAGCATGCTCTGGGCCATGGAGTAATAGCACTTGGGGTTTTATAAGCAGTTAGCTTGTAAAATACATTATTCCTGGGCAATGGGATATGCGTCTGCCTACGTTGGACGTGCTCACAACTTACATGTACGCTGGTACATGTTACGGGGGCTCTGTGTACCAGCATATATGTAAATTGAGAGCGCGTACAATTAGGCATGGCTCGTAATTAATGGATTAGCCTATGTTTTGGTATAGTTATAATAACACACATATTGATGGCACCACCCAAATAATATATTAGCTGAGTGACTTCCATCCCAGAGAACTATATAGTGCTATAATAGTGTTTTATTGGCAATTGTAATTTTACCCATGCATAGTAGATCATAGGCCTACTGGGGAAACTGCCATTATCAAAAATGTAGCAACGTGAATGTCATATCTTCCGAGTATTTTGGAAACTGGCACAGGTAGTAATATATGAGCAGATGATAACCCGAATGTGAATTTAAAAGTTTTGGCTTTCTAATTTGCACAAACATGAGTTCTTCTCTAATGTCGCCTCTTTTTACACCATTGAAATAGAATAATGCGGGATGTTTAGGCTTAGTAAATATGCATTGTATTCCATAATCTGTCAATGACCAGTTTTGGTCAGTAGCCCCTTTCCATCACCCTAAGCCTCCCCTTGTTCATACAAATGGTGTAGGCTTGTGCCTATTGGAATTAAAAGCTCATCATCATCAACGGGTGTGTGGAAATATGTGGGGGGGGTACTGATTCTACTTTTGCCAATTTGTTAGCATCTACAGGTTTCATACCGATTAGTCTAGTATCTGCATTATTTAATATTTTAACAACCCTTGGCATCCCATTCACCCGCACTCTATTTTGACCTCCTAATTCCAGTTATTTTCTGTACTGGGAACTAAGCAAGGCCGCACCCAGCGTCCTATTAAACCTCTCTACTGCCACTTGGTTCTTGTGAATGTCCACTCTACCCAGCGTAATTTTGACATCATGCTGCTTCATCTGCGTATCCACTGGACCCAGAAACTGCCTACCCGGGTCCACCATGAGTATACCGGGCCTTTTTGGAGTACTACTATATATATTTTTTTGAATGCTTCGGGGACACCATTTGCATGCTTTGAATTTAAAGGTTCTGTCTCTTTAAATGAAGATGCAACGTCTATCACAGTTAGGGCATATTTGCAGCCTTTATCATGAGGTAGAAATAGCGAGTTGGCTTGATGAGTTTTTGTCGGCTTTGTTATGTCAAATTTAGCTTGTGAAATGTGCAGCGATTTAGATAAATTGACTTGCATATCTGTTCATTGTACAGCCAAATTCGAGCTTTTTCTTTACTAACTTTGGCGTCTAGTTTATCTATAGTCATGTAACCCTTCCAGTATCCTCTAGAGCTGTAATATTCTTTATTCATATGATAATTGTATCGAAAATATACTTTTATGTACACCCATTCCAAAATATCATCACCTTTGAGACATTTTTAAATTCCAACCCACAATGTAGGTATCACCAACATTCAATATGTGACTGGGTTCAACATCTGTGTTGTTTTTTACATCAGGAATAGGGTAGGACCTGATACCAATCTGACTGCCCGTTTCCACTGTTTTTTTTCGATGGCTTTAGTGTTGTTGGCGTTTCCATGCGAATCATTTAGAAACAGGGACAAGAAAATTTCTAAATTTTTAATCTGTTTTCAACCACTATTTGCATAGGGAAAAAGTATGTGCTGCTTGTGACTCTAAATTGCATGCATCTTGAGTGACCTGAATCGTAATCATATAAGTTTGCTTTTAAGAGTTCCAAAACTTTGTATTCGGTAACGTTCAGAAGAAACATCTGTTTTGGTGAAATTTCCTCCTGTCGTGGACAACAAGATTTTGCCACCAATCGGATTGGATAACTTGGAGACTTTGTGTCTCACAACTCTGTATTCCACTTCCTCAATGACGCGATCCACAACTTCGGTGGAGTCATCTAGACCTGCATCAAACAAATTTCAGGCATCTATTATAATCTAAGATATCTCATAGCGAAATTGTCAAACTTTTCACATTTGGAAATAGCCTCGAGTAAGCCCAAACATAAATGCACACACCACGGAGGATCGTAATATTTTTCAACGTCTAGATCTTTATAACGAACCAGCCCCACCTTATCTAAGAATTATTCGGTGATGGGAAGCCATAGCTATCAAAATATTTGTGTTTGTACCACGCAGTCCAATGTGTGCTGCTGCTGGAATTCTCAAAGTTCATAACACCGCACCCTTTGGCTATATCATTAGCAACTCATGTCACATGAAGCGCCTTAAGTTTTTGCCAATGGGCGATAATGTCATAATTGCACCAAGGATATACTTTTAGAACATAACGTTCAGTTGAGGTATATCTCCCAGCACAGGCACTTTTCCTCCAAGCAGCTTGAACAGATTTCCCTATAGCCTGCTGCCGTACTTTTTGGCTAGATTGTTTAATTCCTCTTGAGCCTTTTTTTGCCGGGCAACTATCTACTCGGGTATAGACCTCGGTAGCGACATTCCTATCTTTGCTAGACAAGCCTAGACCAGGCTAGACAAGGCTAGACAGCAAATTGAGGGGAGCAACTAGGGAGTAGACATGCTAGAAGAGTTCCAATGAACCTCCAGTCTTTATCTTGCTGAGAAGACTATTAATTTGTCGAAGTGTAAGTGCTACAGTCACGCTCCACCTGTATAAGGCTTTTGCTCCAAGCCTTCTCCAATTTTGTACGGGTTGAGCTCGAAACCTTTGCCATCAACAGCCTTTCTCATAAGTCTACCTGCACCGTAATAGACCGCACTAGTGAGAGCAACAGTCACTAGAGCGGGTCCAACTATTTTCAGCGCTGGCAAAGCGTTCTTCCCTATACCATCAATAATCTTGAAATGGGCACCCATGAACCCATCCTGAGATTTTATGTTGTGTATTCTCTTTACACTAAATTTCAGAGGATTGCCAAATTGCTAATTTTGTCTGGACGTTAACCATACATGTATGTTACCTGTAACATTGTATTTTGTGAATGAAACAGCCTTTTCAACGCTGACCGAGTCTCGAACTTATTTTATCTGACGTTGTCTTAGCCTGATGACATGTTTTGTATAACTCATCGTTTATTTATCATAGCAAAAATGTTATGATTAGCAAACTTGCTTAAACACCGTTTTTAACCGAGGAATATTCATCTTTCTGTAATCAGCAGTAAATATAAGATCTCTATCAGTCAGAACCACTGCTAGGACTCAATAGGCATCTCCAGCAGTCAGACACACTCACAATTGTAAAGTACTTGCGCTATCCTTCTTAGATACTGGCAATCTTTCCAACTCGAAGTGGTATATAAGATACCCCTCTGTGAAATCACTGTTCCCAATCATCATTGCAGAATCATACATGTTGTCAACTCTGAGGTCATTTAGTAGGTCTACAAAAGGTCTACCCATCTCTTTGCTCAGAAAGTCCACACCGTACGGAATCTGGGCTACTGCCTTCCATTTACGGTCATACTAATATCTGTAAGTGTGCACGGATCAAACAAATCACACCACACCATGTCTGTTGCCACGCCACCTCACTTGGCAGCTAGCTAAAATGTGACAAATGCGTGGCGAGTTCTGTCAGATTGGTTAAACTCGGCAATGCTCCAATTACTGTCAGTCTCATTGGCCATGCGAGCTTAGTCAAAATATTTTAACTGTTGAAATGGAGTGTGTATAGTCTTTCTGCTGTTCAAAAACATGAAAGGTTCAGCTTCTGTTTCTGGACTCGTAGTAACTCGAAGCATCCAAAGAAACATCTTCTCAAACTTAACTTTACCTGCATCTGCATATCCGGCTTTTATTAATGCATTATTGCACTCAGTAGCTTTTAGAAATTCAGTGCCGTATGTCATGCCATAAAATACTTTTCTAACATCATTAGCGAATCTTAACACGTGCGATAGAGGAATGAACACATCGAATTTGGGGGTCTTACGATTAGTAAGGCCAGTATTACTATCGTTAGCTCCAGTATATTTTATGATCATGAGCTGTTCGGCTTTGATATTGATGTAATCATTGAGATAATCAACCAAAGATATGATGAGAGTTGGGTCACTGGGATTTTCAATTGTCTCCACAGCTTGGTTGTCGATCTTACGTATTACCCGCTTAAACGTGTGCATGGTTCTATGGTTTACAAACTCAATGTTAGCACCAGCGTCGTAGACGGCGCCATCGGCATCCTTTACGATCTCGCCAGCAAATGGCAAGTAAGCCTAGCAGGGTAGAATCAACTGATCCATATAATCGATGATGAATCTAAGTTTTCTCTTCGCATCCAGGTTGGAGTGTCTAGTCTCATGAAACTCCAGATCGTTGGTCGAAGTATCTACGAGGGATTGCTCACCAAAGTTAACAAATTCGGGAATAATTTTAGTTGCCATTTATATAGGCAAAAGAAAAATTAAACCCCGATAGGATGTAAGATTTAACTGCAATAATGCAGTATATTTTTCACTGTCGAACTGTGTGGATAGATAAGGCACGGTACTATGCGCCTGTCGTTTGAGGCTATGCAATTACCCATGTAAGTCGTTGAAGTGCAAGTTCTATCAGTTCTGCAGTCGGAAAGTTGGAGCCCTGAATATAGTGTTTGGGAATGTACTTCATTATTCATTACATCGATTTAAAGTGCAGTTAAATTTGCATAGTCTCATCATCATTTTGGACCGGTTTATTATCTTGATCGGTCAACCACACTCTGATGACCTGTATGGGATGTCTATTCACTCTTGTGTAAGACAGTTTACTAGATTCAACACTAATTTTGTAACCCGGTGCTATGTTGCGGTACAAATTGGTTAAAACGGTTTGTCTAGCCGATCCGCTGTTGCTAGAAGGTACATGTATGTATATTCCTTTGGCTATATCGCAGTGGATTAGCAGCTTGTATAGATATGCTATATTTGCTTTGCCTGCCGAAGACCAAGTGCCCTTACCCAATGCTCTTTCTTTGCACACCAGCACTGATTTGATTGTCAAAGTTCTGATATTTATGGTGCTGTAATATTCTGCTAAATCTGTAACTGCCTTGAGAGGGCTGCTGTTACCACCAATTTTCAATGCTCCTTCGTCTCTTAATCGCTGCAGTTCGGAACAAATGAAATTGGATATGCCGCGTACCCGTGGGAAATTTTACTTTTTCGACACTACCTATGGTGTACTACAATTCATTGTTTTATCGAGTACAATGGGCCAAGAAGAGTACATCAAAACACTTTGCAATGCCACATCAAAGATTCCTGCAGCCGGCTCGCTAAAGCGAAATTTTAAATTTGAGCCCGACACCATTTATTAGTATTGTGTGACTCATTTACTATTACTTGAATAAGTTTTGGAGTTGTACATATTTCTGTTTGCTGATTTTCTTGGATTTAAGTTGGAATTCATAAGATCTTGCACCTCGCATTTTTCGACGCATGAATCGTGGCTAGCCTATCCATTGGACCACCTATACCCTTGCTGACTTTAATAGTCTCATCCTGCTCATCTTCGTCATCGCTATCGCCACTATCTTCTATCACCCAAGGTGTTGATCGAATTGTTCCATCTGCTCTTGCGCTAGCTCTTCGTCAATATCATAGACTTCCAGCATGTATTTTAGGCCTTGTGTTAACACTTTGTCAGTGATCAATTCTCTTAGGAATTTGTTGATCGTAAATAGTGTTAAATTTTGTGGGGCGATCTTGAAATGTTTGCGATTGTTTCACACCAGGTAACAGGATCATATTAGTGTCACCCATGCTGTAGTAAATCAGAGAGTTAAATGTTCTGTGCTTTTCTATACTGTTGTTGGTAAATACCCGAATTCGATTAAGTTTAACCAAGGCTAAAAGAACTGAAAGAGAGTATCTCTATATGCAATTATCAAAGCGCCCTGAGTAAAAACCTCCAAGACGCTAGAGTTTCATAATTGTGTACTTGGTCGATTTGCGCAGCGAGGTCGGATTTGTACATGGCTTGTTATTTAAGTTCTTCTTTCCGATTAATGACTTCCACTATTGGCTTAGCATTCTTCTTAATGAATTCTTCTCGCACTAACGTCTCTTTGCGATCGCTTAGAAAGTACTGGTTAACTTTGGCTGTTCCTCTCGCGATCTTGTCGTACAACTGTATCTCGCTATCCATTTATTATGCTATTCTGCGATATATTCCCGATATTTTCTAATATTATGTGATATATTTCCGATGTTTTATAATATTTTGTGAGACTTCACCAAAACGGCTCCTGTACGAGCGTTTGCACTTGATGACTACAGATATTTCCGAAAGCTCTTGAGGTATCTTCTTTTCGTTTCCCGGGTCAGGCATATGGCTAGAATGTCTCTAGCCACCAACTTTATCTGTTTTTAAATCTTGCAATTCCACTGTCAAAGGAAACATATATGTTGTGCGCATGTTCTCAGGATTTCTTATCGAACGCAAACATCGCTAAAGCATTAACGTTATATCTGATCACCTACCCGGGTTTGGTGATCTAGATCTACATCTGCGAACTGTAGATGGAATTTATATTTCGATATATCCACTGTAAAAATCAAAGGCTGGGGAGCTTTGGTCTTTAAGATGCATGTAAGTGTCGACCACTACCAAACTCAGGGGTTACACGCAATCAAGGAGTTCACGCCCAAGTTCCTCGGGTGACACAAAGGTGAAACTCAGGTGATACAAAGGTGACACAATGGTGACACAAAGGTGACACAAAGGTGACACAAAGGTGTCACCAAGGTGACACAAAGGTGACACAAAGGTGTCACAAAGGTGACACAAAGGTGACACTCAGGTGACACTAAGGTGACACAAAGGTGACACAAAGGTGACACAAAGGTGACACAAAGGTGACACTTTTATTTTTAGAGTTTAATCTTTTAACATGTCACAAACCGACCGGTTTGTTGCGAGCATAACTATATGTGGATAAGTCCAGCTAATGTACTTCATGATTATATTTACCGCCAAGTTTGTTTTCTGCAACCGGATTGCCCAACCATCAGCATTCTAATACCAATTTCCAGTGTGGCTGTGATGTGTCGGCTTGGATGGAGTTTGTTGTCCAAAGTTTTCGATTTCCTTGTTTATTATAAATATGGAAAATATATATTGTCTGAGGTGCAAATCCCAACCTCTAATATGCGTTCTAAAGTCGAAACTCTGGCTAATGGTAAACTAATGCGAAAAGCAACATGTAAAGTCTGTGGAAGGAAAAAATGTAAGTTTCTTTCGAGATCACGGGGTGGTGATGTGGCTAAGCTTATGGGGAAAGTTTTTCCAGGGAAAGAGTTACATATTCCCACTTACCACTTTTGTGGGCCTGGTACTAACTTGGAAAAGAGACTAGATTCTAACGACAATCCTATCACTAAAACCGGTAAATGGGATAGATAGCGCTTGGGTCAGACACGATATAGCCTATAGAGATAACAAAAAGTGAAGTGCGTACGTGAACTGGCCGACGTTGGCTGATACGTGACCTGAACAAACTAGAGGTGCTGTCGTCGACCGAAAGAGTTAATAGGGGTTTAGTGAAAACGACTATGAAACGTAAGATAGCTTTTTGGGATAGGTCACTAGATATTGTACGCTACAGAATATAAAATTTAGGCTTTCAGTAAAGCATCTATCAAGGTTGCTTTGCGCATCCGTTGTATAACCCTTAATGTTTGTAACTTTTGCGAGCTACTTAAGTTCTGGTACCGTAACTTGTAATTCGACCGGTAACCAAATGTATTTTCGGGACGGATCCACATGTTGTGATGGTTACTGGGTCTGCTTACCAAGTGCGGGGCACTCTCCGTATACTCATCATATACAATTACGCTCAGGCGGATTGATTTAACGAGTTTCTGTGCCTCTTTGTTTTATAGTTTGGTAGTTCGTCGTAGTTTACTTAACTTGTATTCCTTATCTTTGAAACGACACTCATTGTTGGCCAAACGGCTTTTTTGCTTGAGGAAGCTGTAAAACATTATCATCAGTAGTTGTCCAACACACATGACCATGTTGTCGTATTGGGAATAGGAAGTCCCGTCAATCCCGGAGAGTAGCAAATTGTGAGTCCTAGTCCTATTGATTGTCCTTCATACTACTTATTCTTTGCAAACTCCATTTCCAATCCCCGAACAATCCTTTCACATATTTCGTCCAACTTCTTTTCGCTACTTATGAATATTCCGTGTCAGAGTATGTACAGCTATTAGCATTATCATTATCGTTATCATTAGCATTATCATTAGCATTATCATTATCATGGTTTATTAGGTGATGGTTTTGTTTGTTGTACAATAATCTACATAATCTCTATAAGATCTCTAACCATCCATTGTCCATGAGGGTAGCTGTCCATACCTCCATCTAGTTGGACTCACAATCAGTGGAAGT
>JAOQGN010113312.1:0-11783 GCA_027564295.1 Himantozoum antarcticum
TAACTGGGAGGTTTTCGTCCCGTAGAAGTTTTCCTCCTTGCCAACATCGAACCCCTACGCCAACATCTGTGCCGTGGAGTTCCCTCGACTAGCTCTGCTATTGGATTACCATGTACAAATAATATCGCTAGGGCAGCGAACAACAAAAACAAATAACAAAACCAAGGTGATTGCCAATCGACGTGGTATGTATATTTAATTACCATCGGTCAAATTCCTATTCGGTTCGTTTGGCACCCCTAAGACCAATTTTCCAATTACTGGTTTGGGGCATCAAAACCCCAACTCCAAATCTGGAGATCTAAGTCTAAGTCAAGATGATTGAACTGAAAATGAATTATACTAAAACATCTAACACATTGACAATTTACCATCTCAAAATGAGTAATGCTGCTGGTGTTGAATAGCCAAGACTTTGCCTAACACGGTAGTTTCAAAAAGAAATCTAAGTTTAGAGCAGTCTTTGATAGAAGTCTACATACCTAGTCGACAGCTACATAGTTTGTCAGCCAGCTTCAGAGCCTGTGCTTCTATACTCAACTTTTCTAAGCTATGTGGGCATTGAACGTCCCAGTAGGTAGCATTAGATGTATAGTCTACTCCCAGGCTACGTATGGTAGTACCAAACTCTTCCTCTAGCCAATCGACAGGCCAACATGTGCTGTAGTCTTCTTGGCCTGAGGAGAAGCAGACAGTAGGTAAGTAGACAGTAGGTAGGCAGACAATATGCTACATTAGAAGTTACCTTAGAAGGCATTCAACTCAACTTCAACATAATTATTATTGACCAATGCTCAACTAATGTACTATCCAAAAGTATTTGCTTTTATCAATATCTAATGTGGCTTTCTATCTCTTATAGCAATAAATAGGCCAACTATAAAAGCAAAGACGATACGATTCTTAATGATTTTGTCTTTCTAATTTATATATTGAGTTGCAATAATTGTAGACATTACAATATAGCAAGCTTATCTTTAATGTGAGATAATCAAATGTTGGCAGCAAATAACATTTTATATCATTATATACCAGACATACTTTCTTCAAACATTGTAGTTTATAAATTACCATATTCTGATATGTATAAAAGCAAACATATTGAATTGTAATTACTCTACATATAGGTATATTCGAATAGGTTAATTCGGGCTAAACATTTTATTATAAAAATTATCACAAGAAGCGATTTCATAGTGAAATTTAATGCACTAAAAAATACATAAAATTACAACACTAATATTTCTGTAGCACTATCAAGCTACCATCTTCAGAGTGAGATGTTAAAATTGAAAGGCCAAGTATATATACAAATCTCACGAACAAGGGTTCAAGCTAAATAATTAAAGGATTACACTCCTTACAAATTGTCAATTATGATTCTATTCCAGCTAATATCACATGATATATCTAGTCTACAAATGAATGTTTAGGCGGTTAACTTACCTTTTAATTTTTACGTAAATTTGATGTGTAGAGGTTATCGTAATTGACCCTGGTATGATTTCCTACTGACAACTAAATTGCACCTGTTTGTTTGGTTGGTTTGGATCACGGCACTCACTGTCAGTTAGTATACTAGTAGCTTTCTACACTTGATCTCTAAATGTTCCCTGCTTGTGTTCTACAGGGCTGGCGTCTGAGATCCGTTACTACATAATCAATGGAGATCCCAATGAAGACTTCCATCTAGATCAGTTGAGTGGACAGCTGTCAGTGAGTAGAGGTCTAGATTATGAGAGAATCAAATCTTACACTCTCACCGTACAGGTAACATTGATCAAATGACTACCATTGATGTAATTACCCTTGATAAAATTATATTATTGTTTTTTTAAGACGTTGATCTTTGAACCATAGCAGTATTTCAATCTTTGTCATGACACTTTATACAACTACACTGCTGTGGGATTGTTTACTGATGGAATTGTTTGTGAATTTGTTTGGTGGCAGTGCGATTTGTCAGTGAACAAATCAAATTGTCGGTTACAAATCCATACCGAGTCACTGTTCCTCGTGGCTATTGTAATATGAATTCATTTACTGTGTGCACTGATATTGGAAAAAATTCCGCTATATTGTTGTAGTCCTACATGGGCATTGTACATTGGAGTACATGTATATATTTGTGAGTTGTCTCCCAATTGGTTAGACAACTCCCAACTAAGTAAGGAAGTTGTATGCATTGACAGAGGTTATAAATTAAATATTTAACAGGCTGAAGACTTAGGTCCAGAGTCTAGATTCTCAACTATTGATATATCCGTGACTGTGTTAGACTGGAATGATTGTCCACCCGTCTTTCTACACTCCCCCTACTATGTATATCTCCAAGAGGAAACGGCTAACCTTCCTATAGAACTTGTGACGGTAAGAGCTGAGAGGCTGTACTTTTATTACAACCAGTAGTTTGTGTAAAAGCCAGACTCCAAGTCTATGGCTTTATGAGAACATATACCATAGACATATACCTAGATTCACAAGGAAATTCTAACACGTGGATTATTTTTCCGAACAGTAGTTTTTGCAACTTAAGAGCTTTGCACTTTGGTATGGATCAATTATTTCATTAGCATTTAGCATGCATCAATACCAATCTCACCATCGATCTCTTTGTGTGCTAGCAAATAAAGAGGGTTAAATATGTAAAAGCTTATATTTTTTTCTCGTCTGCTACAGAGTTGTAACTGGTACCACATGTTATTTTATTCATCTCTCCCATGAACAGGAACAAACACTTGGTTTGTTGATAGTGGTGCACAGAATTACTTATACTTGTACATCAAATTTGTCAAACTCCCATGTATGTATGTATGTATGTATGTATGCATGCATGGATGCATGTATGTATGTATGTATTCTTTATTGTCTCATAGGAGAGAAATATATTGTTGTGATATTACAGTTCAATAAAAGTTAACTGCAATCACATCAACCATCTATCTAGAAATAGCTTGGTTACCAATGGTCAATATATGTTACAGGTTGAGGCATTTGATGCCGACTCCCAACAGTATAACCAGTCTGTTTATGAGCTCGTATTTGGACTAGATGATGAGTCACAGCTGAGTCGTGACACTTTCACGGTGGACCCACTCAGTGGTGTACTTTCTGCTAAGAGAGCTGTTAATAGAGAGAAGACCTCTAGCTTTACTCTCAAAGTAATAGCTAAGAATGCAGTAGCAGGTAAACTTTCAGTTGGTAACCTTGAGATAACCTTTATATAACCTTGAGCATGCAATCTAGTCTGGGGTGTAGCTCACTTTCTGCTCTTTAAATTAGGAGTTGCCTGCCCTATGAATAAGAGTAGTATTTTAGCTATCTGGAAGGCTACTCCAACTGTTGCAAACAATTTTACTAACATCCTTGTCTCTAGTTATATTGTTATTTTAAGTTATGCTCTCCTTTAAATAGATTGTTCCGTTAATCAAACTGAGCACCATATTATAATATTAACCAGTCACCCGAGCAGCACGTCACTAAACTGAAAACCTCCTTAAAAATCGCTTTCTAGTTTAGTATTGTAATGGGTTTAAGCATGCAAAAAGTAGTGAACTTACAGTTTTATCTTACTCTAAATGCAGTTGTCATCATATGGTTGTATTTTAAGATTTCAGTGAATATTGTCCATATACTGTTTTTATCATGATCGACAAATATCGACAAATATCGACAATTTGTGTATTGGAATATTACAAAATTGTTCTTTTTCTTTACAGGCACCCCGGAACTGACGGGAGAGGCTACAGTATACGTTATAGTAAAAGACATCAATGATCATGCACCTAACTTTGACCTGCCGATATATTCCACTCACGTGCTGGAGGGGCAAGGGACTGGACAGCAGATAATACAAGTGACAGCTAGTGATCTTGACATTGGTAGTAATGCCGAAGTACGTTACACTCTACTCAATGACTCCGCTGCAGACTACTTCACTATAGATTCTCTCACAGGTTAGTAGTTACTACAAATTGCTAGTAACCACATCCCTACTAGTAATAGCATTCCACAACCAAAGTGTAACAATATATTTACTGGCACCTTACTAAAATTTATTTGTTGGTTGTTTGGAAATATTTGTCATGTCAAAGGCATGTCAAAGTCATGTCAAAGGAATGCCAAAGGCTTGTCAAAGGCATGTCAAAGGCATTGGCATGATTTAAGAAATAATGTAAGATAGTAATAATAATAATTGCTTGCGAGTCATATTGTTTTAACTGTTAAGCCAAACTAATTGAGGGGAACCCACTATGCTTTGCATCTGTTTTTTTAGCCTGATGTTCAAGTAGGAAAAGCCTCCAGGTTTTGAGTGATACCATACTCGGCCTATTTTTTCAGTTAACACATCATTTGTGTTTTCCATTATGTTATTTAGTTACAGCTATGATAGCATAGCTTTACTCTTAAAATTGTGTACTCAATTTTGTATCTTAAAATAAATATAAAATACTCTTAAACATTTTGTAATCAATAAATTCAACTTAATGTATAATTATATTTATTAATTCATTGGTTCTACAAATATATTTGTTTTGCAGGCTGGATAAGTAATACGTTGGTATTAGATCGTGAGATTGCTGATAAATATGAATTGACTGTCATCGCTTACGATCTAGGAGACGTATCTCAGAGTTCTTCATCCAATGTTAAGGTAATTGTTCAGTTTTCCTTTGCTTTATATTTTTTATATATTCGCTTTGCTGAAAACTGTGATAATATTTGTATTTTGTTGGGATTCTATTGATCGATCATGTTATTTATGTTAGTAAAGTCCTGCAGGTCTTTTGTGCAATGATTAAGAGTATTTGTACTGCGGTAGACAGTCTAGTTGTCAATATTTTCAGGTCTACATCAAGGACATCAACGATAACGCCCCTGTATTTACTCAAGATCAGTTTAATGTGCAGCTGAAGGACCCCACGCTATCCGGAGGCTTTGTGCTGGGTAACACCGCTGTAGATGCAGACAAGGGCAGTAATGGTACTATCACATACTCTCTACGTGGAGCTAACTCTGCTCTGTTCAACTTGGACCCTAATTCAGGTCAGTGTGCTGGCAGCTCTGTGCTGGCAACTCTGTGCTGGCAGCTTTGTGTCATCTTAGGGCTGTACCACAATGATTTCCATGGTGTTTAATTTAGAGCTCAAGATTTTTCTAGTGGATTTCGAGAAATTTAATATTTCACTTGCAATAAAAATAGTGAAAGGATTATCACATATTTTATTGTCATATTCCGTCATTTCCAAAATGACGGAACATTTAGTAGAACTAGATTATTTGTATCAAATTAAATTAATTTAATTCCTTTAGTCAATAATTTAATTCCCTTTTATTCTTAGTTCTCTATAATAGCTCAGACATGATCTTGGTAAAATTCCTTTTCAGCTTGGTCGCCGCGTCATAGTCTCGCCATAGTCTCGCATTTGCTACGGCAAAACCTCATTCCACACCCCAGATATAAGCTAAGGTCAAGGTGACTGAATTAATAAGGAACTTTGCCATGATCTGTTCCAAAATCAACAAATGCACTACACCATATTAATATAATTATATCATGCTGGTAGTCAGTCAATTGTAGTTGAAATAGCGAAAGTATTGGTAGACTAGTCGTTGTCAAATGTCCTGTCGTTGAACAACATTTGTTAGTCTCCCAGAGGTTTTAAATTTTTTTTCAGGGAACCTTGTTGTCTTTATTTGAAACTGACTTTTCTTATAAAGCCACTATTTCGTAAATATTACATGAGAACGGAAATGTGGGATACAGAGATTTGAATCTCATGACTGACGCTTGTACTTTTCTTGTAGGTGTTATTCTGACTGCACAGAGACTATCAGGTCCCAATGCTGTGGCACTGACAGTGAGAGCCACTGATGGGGGGAACAGATACTCTGATCTCTCAGTTAACATTACATTCCGTGCCTACTCTGGCTCAGCTAGGCCCACATTCCAAAACTCTGCATCTCCTGTGCAACTCTTCGAAACGCATACAGTTGGAACTGAGGTTACAAAAGTGACAGCTACTCCCAGCACAACCGGGCGCTCCATTCTATATTCTGTTGTTGGAGGAAATGTTGGTAATACCTTTACTATCAGACCAGATGGTCGTATTGTACTAGATAGAAAGCTAGACTACTCTATGGCCTCCAGCTACAGTCTTTGGGTGCAAGCTAAGGATGCTAGCAGCTCTGTTCCAGCTTTCAAAAATATCCAGATCAATGTTCAGGATGAGAATGATCACGTGCCGGAGTTTGAACAGGCGTTGTATATCACAAATGTTGAGGAAGAGCAGAGACCCTTTGGCTCTACGTTTCTGGTAAAGGTCAAGGCCTCAGACCCAGACTCGGGCACTGCTGGTACCATCACATATTCACTTGTCTCCGGAAATATCAACAATCCATTCTTTCTACTAGCAGATGGATCACTGCAACTAACTAAGAAGTTAGACCGTGAATCTATACCTAGGTATAATTTGGTGATACAAGCTACTGATGGGGGTGGTCTAAACTCTACTACTATTGTAATTGTGAATGTTGAAGACATCAATGATATGTTTCCGAGATTTGAGTCCAGCTACAACTGGAATGTGGCAGAAGACGTGTCTATAGGTAGTGTCATATCATCGGTTAGTGCCAGAGATGGTGATGTTGGTGTTAATGCAGATATTCTATACTCTCTGGCAAGGCCCAGCTCCCACTTTGCTGTCACTCCAACTGGTAATGTGACGGTCAAAGCCAAGTTAGACCGAGAAACCAAGAGCAGTTATGATGTGGTTGTTAGTGCAAGAAACACAGGACCCGAGAACGTTATATCTGGCACATCAACTATCAAAATAACGGTATGTCTAAAAGTGCTGCCATAACATGTTTTGTTATTGAGTTCGTAGCAAAATTAATAATATAATTAACTAATAAACCTATCATATGTACATGTACATGTACATGTACATTGCCCAATATCCTTTCAATACTGTATGCCGATCTTTTAAAACTTCACACTACATAATCTGCAGAAGGAAATAAAGCTTCCGTCAACAGCTTTAATTAAAAATTACATTGTATGATAGGTATTATTGTATAGCTGTTAGTATACAGCTAAGGTCTGTTAGTATACCGCTATGGTCTGTTAGTATACCGCTATGGTCTGTTAGTATACCGCTATGGTCTGTTAGTATACCGCTATGGTCTGTTCTGTTTACGGCTGTCAAATAAGCCCACATAAACACATTTAATTACATGTATAGTATTATAGCTAACCGATTTATTTATAATAAATTATATTATATATTATTATTGTAATACATTATAAATAGTAAATATATTATAACTACATTTTATAGTCTCCGTGACTGAAAACCAATACTCGCATGCACTTGTGTAATGTGACTCAATGAAGATTTGTAAAATATATGCCATGTATATAAATAATTATATAAAAAATCTGTGATCTATGATTGACACACATGGTGCATCATACTACTGCTTATTCCAATGATTATGAATAAAGCTAGATATACATGTACATGTACATTAGAATATACCGTAGGTAACTGATGTCAATATACCGTAGGTAACTGATGTCAATGATAATGCTCCAGAGTTCCTGCCTTCTGCACAATACAGCTTCACATTCACAGAGAAGCAGGCATCAGGCTCTGTTGTAGCCAAGCTCAATACTACAGATAAAGACTCGCCTGGACTCAACTCACTGGTAGGAGACAATTCACTGCATCTTCTCATTACCGTATAGATATTGGATGGTGGCAGCTGATAGCTGAATAGATTTAGTAATGTTTTGTGATGTGTATGTTTGGTTAAAAGGTCAGCTCTCTGTCCGTTCCAGTGGCAACAGGTCAGAGACATGTGCAATCTTTTTTGCACATTATTTTGAATTTTGAGATAGCCTGTGATCTAGAGCAAAAATGTAGGCGGAGAAGAAATGGTCTTATCCTGGTAACGTGTGGTCGTGTTCCAGACAGAAAAAAAAACACAATCTTAGAACTAAGCTAAGTTGAAAAACTATAATACTGCAGCGGCATGTCATTGGGCATAGGATAGCACTCCAAATAGCAATTAAGGTAACCAGATATTCTATTGCTTACCAGCTTCTTATAGCTAACTAGCTGCTGTAAGACGAGAATCCATGCATTCTAAATCTCTGTTGTAGATTCGCTATCAGCTGGTAACACCGAGTTCATTCTTCATCATAGACCCAGTATCTGGTACTATCAAGTCAAAGGATGTTCTAGAATATGATGTGACAGGGATACACAACACCTATGTAATCTATGTAGAGGCACAAGATAGCGGAGTACCTAGTCATACCTCTGTAGCCTCAGTCAACATAACAATACTGGACGCTAATGATCACGCCCCACAGTTCACTGAATCCAGCTACTTTTCAGGCATGTATTTAATTATTGGGATTGAAGTTTTAGTGTGAGAGTTAACGAGTTATCAAGTGTTTCACTTTACCAGTGATAATGTTAATTGTTATTTTGGCAAGTTCACAGACTATCGGAAAACTTTCTCAGTCGACTCATTATAGGACACAGAGTAGATAATGTCGATGTTTTCATGTTATTACGTATACATATTACGTAATCTAATATTGACTTTAAAATAACATTATTATTACAGTAATGTTGAATAATATTGACTTTATTCTATAGTGAATAATATATTTATAATGAATTTATATATATATATTTATATATAGTACACAATATTTTACTCGTCACCAAGTATTAGGTATGTAATAGCAGGTGGTGTTACAATTAATGCTGAAATTCTACCAGGAACTGAAGCCTATAAATTGTCGCAGAGGTCGGGCGTAACTTTTAGCAGCCAAATTACTTACTAATTGACTGGCTGAGAATCAAAACACTGATCGCTTGACAACGGTTAATGGTTCGATTATCGGTCGAACCACTCACCAGAGTCCAAACACTACACTAAGCCACACTGCTCACCCTATAGATAGACCAACTATTTCTTCACTTTTAGCTGTACCCAATGGCATTGCCATAAACAAGGAGATCCTGACGGTGGCTGCTACTGACCTACTAGACTACCACATCGATGGTCAAGTGTTCTACTACATTGTCGGAGGGACTGGCAGCTCTCTGTTTGCCATCGATAGAATTACCGGAGTTATTAGTGTCACAAGTCCTCTTGATGGCAAAGCTGGCCAATCGGTGACTTTGGTAGTAAAAGCTCAAGACAATGGAGTACCTGCTCGATCTAGTCAGACCACTGTGACCATGCTAATCACTCATGAGAACAGATATTCTCCCACGGTATGTCTATTGATTTGGGATGTGCTGCTTCCTCAATGCAATACGACTTTCATTACACCTTTTACAATGTAATACAATACGATGTTTTCCAACATAATATGATCGGAAATAGATCAATCAGTTTTTACTACTAACCTTCGTTTGAAAACGTCTCGAGTTTGATGTACCTGATTTTATGAAATTGTGATAGGCATTGTTTTGAGTGAAAAAAAATTTAGTGTACAGTACACCTCCTCACAATACACACATTAATTCCTCACAATACAATACACACATTAATAATAATTATTGTGCTACTGGTGTGGTCCGATTCCGGTGTGATCTGTGTCTATGTTTTACAATGCTTCAAAACAAACTGGGTAAATTTATTTCTGCATGACTTGAGCATGACTTGATGAATTGAGCATGACTTGATGACTTGAGCATGACTTGATGAATTGAACATGAATTGTTTATTCCTTACAACTTGCTGCAGATAAATTAAACACTGAAGTAATCAGACGTTTTCAAACACTTTTGAAAACTTACTTTTGTTTGAAACAATATAATTAACCAATCTTGCTTGATGTGATGAAGGTAATGAGAAATATACATAAATGAAATGATGAGTTGTCTGCTCTTTGTCTGCTTGGATTTGAATGTAAGCTCCCTCTTACGCCACCTCTTGGCGAAGTGATTATCCCGCGGGTTATATAACTACATTAATTCAAATGAATCTCTTAGGCAGAAAAAAATGAAATTTTTTCTTCCAATGTGTATATATGCTTATTGCATACCCAACTCAGATTGGTTAGGATCAGGTTTGTGATGAATAACTCTGATGGTCATGGAGAAAGTATATTATTGTGAGTGTGCGTTTACAGTTCCATACTTGAAATCATGTATATCCATAATCATCCATATATACATAATCATATCCATTAATAATGTTATTCATACCATGTCCATAATCATTTCATTGTCTGTTATTACAGTGGTTGACTGTCGTGCCCATAACATTCAATGTGTCAGAGGCTAAGAATCCAGGCTATGAAATTGCTACAGTGGAGGCTGGTGACTCGGATACCGGTATTAATGCAGAAATCATTTATTCCATAAAATCTATCAATGAAATTGATTCTGGGCTCTTCCATATCAACTCTACCACTGGACGTATAACACTCTCCCAAAGATTAGGTAAGGGTGCTATTGTGATTCTGTTCTCATTGGCTACCATTATCCTTAGGTTAGCCAATGACGTCTAAGCTTGCTGGGATTACATAACTCAACTGCCATGACCAGCAGTTATGTCTGTTTGACACAGCTGGCGGTGCCTGTACTTTCACACAGACATGTATGTGTATAAGTGTTGGGTATGTGCATAATGAATAGGTGAGGATAGTTTGTAAAAAGAAAAAGTGCGATGTGCATGGCAGTCGAAATTGAGGAGAACAACAAATTTTAGCGTGGAAGAGAAACTGTCACTAACACCGAAGTTGGGCGAAGACTACCGGCCTATAGTAATTGAAAATAAGGCGTATAATATGACACCTCAAGACGCAAAGCAAAAAGACCAAGGCATGGCGGAGGCAATTTTATCTAGATACAATTACTTTGTCGGCCCCATAAGGGGATAAAACACAACTTGAATCATCTTCAGAGATACTGGAGGCGTCTCAAAATTCAAACCAAAAAGGAATCTGACGGCACACCGTTGAAAGTCGTGACTTGTCAAATTGCCAATTAGCGACCAGAACTCAGAAACAAATGTAATAGAGTTTGACTAACTGTCGTGGGTCGTGAGTAAAACGTCGTGGTGGGTAAATAATTGAATTTTTGAGAACTAGAGCTGATGTTTGTTATACGTCATATACTACTTTAATTAACGCGGCATTATAAAGGATTTTGCCAACGGAGGGCTAAACACCGTTCCCACGATCTTTGCAGCCGAGATGCCAGCAATTTTTCAGTGTTTTTCCTAATACAAATAATTAGTGCTTATCTAACTATAGTAATAAATGTAAAAGAAAGGATTTGTGAACGTTTATATATTCCCTCAACATGAATCGTACTTTCAATGTTAGCCTTTTGAAAGTTTGGTGAGTTTCCACACCATACACTTAATGACAATGCATTCACTTATTTTTAAGATAGTTGAATCAACACAGGATCAACTTTTAAGAATGCAGTGGAAAGTGTTAATCGTCGTTTTCTTTTGTATTTTTGAAGAAAGTGTGACAAACGGTGCAGGTGAAGAAAATAATTAATTCTTTGTTTTGTAAATTAATTAAACCACAAATTGAGTGGCGAAGCTTAGCATATATATATAGGTGGCAACTGAATACGTCTTAACTAGTCCTAGACAATTGAAAATGTTCATAGCATGACATATTGCTATGTCTGTTGAATCATAAAAAGTAATCAAGAGGCCTGTGTTAGGCCTTTAGTTACTCGGGGCCCTACAGACAGCTTGCAGGAACTTGTTGAGATCACGGTCAAATAACC
>JAOQGN010113422.1:0-11780 GCA_027564295.1 Himantozoum antarcticum
CCCGCCAGGGGGCAAGCCCCCTGGACCCCCGTCGGACAGGTGTTTACCCACTGCTTTTTTTACCACTACATCACTGCGGCTAACACTTTCAACTCAAGAACTGGAAATGTCCAAGTCCCGGCTGTGGCATTCTGGCAAAAAGCCTTCCACAGGGTTCTAACCTGTATATGCTGGATCTATTCAGATCTGGACCTAAAACTAAACCACAGGTCTAGGACAAACCTTTGTCCTAATGGAAACAGCGATAAGTAAAAAGTTCCACCACTTAGAAAAGATTAAATGTGTTTCCACCACTTAGAAATCATTGTATGACGCGATATATAAACCACAAGGGAGCCCCTTTATTTTTATTCTAGTCATTTGGAGAGACTAGTATATACATTTGCATCCTAGTAAACCTGAATTACTAGAATCCAGAAACTAAATAAGTGGCACACAAGTTTAATACCTACTCCCAGATAGCGTAACAATCAAGCAGCCACATTTAAATTACCACTGAGGATTGATGTAACCAAATCATGGTCCACAGTCCCAAGCTGCATACAGTTAGATCAGCGTGGGGATTGGACTCCTGGCCTTCCCGTTGCAACCCGAGTTATTCAAAGACACCATGTTTGCATTTTCTATTGAACTCACTTAGCAACTTACTGGCTTATACAGTGTAACTATTCTCTATTGTAATTATTGATTTATTTTCCAGCTAATGCTAAAGACAAAAGAACAGTAAGAGAAACGTCCAAAGTATATTTCACACCGCAATATCCTGCTAATATAAATTCAAGTGGACAGCCACCTCCGTTGAAACTGAGGAAGATAGTGGACTTGGTGAGTAATAAATAGGCAAATTGTGGGGGGGGGGGGGACTACTTCGTATAGGCCTAAACCACCTGTGGTGGGCGTCAGATAACATATGCAGCTAAGCCTGGTCTCGATACAAAATTTAGGAGTTCGGTTCAATTTTCGAAACACAAGTTCAAATATCTTGATCTTCAGTACATCAATTTAGATTCAAGCACATCATTTATGTTATCGTCATATCAGTGCATTTCGGTTGTGATGCTACTGAGCTTTTAAATTTAAATATAGCAAAATTTTCTGAATCTCTAGAAAAATATTTATTATTACCTTCTCCGTATTAATTTAGACAATTTAAATTGTCAGTATTACAAAGGATACCTGCGCACTCAATAAATCGGATGTATTGCGCCAATCCTAGCTATATTATAAATACTCTTTATTAGTTGTTGCAGTCCTTGTCGATTCATAGACAGGTACTGTTTAGTGTACGATATAAATATTGCAAGGCATTAGCGTATCAGCCATGATCAGATCCTGGGAATACCCACTGAACTGTGCGTTGTTTCATAGTATCGGTGACATATTATTGTATTTACTGGCGTGTTTGACAGGCACCTATCACCATCACAGATCAAACTCCTATGGAGACAGTATTTGAAATGTTTAGAAAGCTGGGTCTAAGATACACCTTGGTAACACACAACGGGTATGTATTGTAGAGGTAACAGTGCCCAAGTCAGTCATTTCTGTGGTCTTAGTTTTGGGTATCTTAGTTACTGTAGATCATTGTACATGTATTGTACTTCCTCAACTGTATCCATTCTTCCGAGTGCATAATATGAATATTACTTCTAGGCATTGCTAGTCTTGATCTCTTCGAACATCTAGTTATTGCCAAAGGTGCTCTATATTAATTGGTGTGGCATTTATGTTTGCGTACTATAATGTACTGCTTTTTGGTCACTGCGGTTTTGCAACCAAAAATTCTAGTTCGAATAAAGGAGCCATGCTAATTTCCACTCAATCAAGGTGAGATCCTTTTTCCATTTCCCGTGCAAAACGTGAACGCCAACGAAATTTATGTGGGTAAACTATATTTCATTTGCACACAATTATTTGTGCTATGGCCATTATGCCGTTGACACCAGATCATAACGCTAACAGTACCATGAGACAACTGGCCAATTTCACCGGAAAATTTCGAGAAAACTGTGCAAATAGTCATAGACTGTAGTATTATTTGCTTAATTTCATTTAATAACATCAAAACAGTTAGAAATACAAAATAAATAATTGAATAAAGTTGCACTTCACACAGCTAAAACAATACAAAATAAACAAGCATTAGTCACATCCACCATCCACTTTTCCACGTCCACGACATCCACTATCTTTATATTTGTAGTCGGTTACTGGGAATTATCACAAAGAAAGACATTCTAAGACACGTGGCAATTCTGGAGAACAGAAAGGGTGTTGTGCATATTGCTAACACTGGCAGTTTTAGCTAGTATTTATGCATTAGTTATTACTTATAGCAACCACAACTGCATTACACACTATATATTCAAATGATTTCTCTCTAATTTAGTATGTTGTTTGTAGTTTTATTTATTTCTACTTATTACATCGTTTCTATTTTACGGTGCTCTCGACTATGGGGCTTGAAAGATTATGTTTTATGATGACAATTCCGATTTCTAGCATGAAATATTTCTACATGAATTAGGCCAATGGTTGCAAATGTGTGCAAAGAGTGGTCCCAACATAGGCCAAATATTTTATATTATGTAACTCCTGATTATTTAACGCCAGTATTATTTCCATTTTTCCTTTACATTAGTGACAAATTATTACTAAAACTTGTATGCAAACTATCAGCAAAATTATCTCAACAAACTTGAACCTTGACAGAGTCACAATTCGTTTCCAACTCAGATCTTATCAATACAAGTATTTAACCGTAGCTGATCATGTTTTTCCTCCGTCATTGAGCTGGTTGTCAGGCTCCTTTAACTCTTTGTAGAGCTCATGTAACTGTACAAGCTGATCATCAGTGAAGTGATCTAAGCGATTCTCGCTAATCTTTAGTCCTAAAGGTCGTTTCTTAGCATCTCGTCCCACCTGATTGGACAGAGTAACGTAATATTTGGTCCATTCTTTCATAAACATCGCAGTGTGTGCTTCACTTGCAGTTCTGTGCCGTCTAAACTCATCTTTAACATAACTGTTAAATAAAAAAGACTAATGCAAACTTACTAGTAGCAGGAGATTCATCAGTTTGAATATCATTAATAACTGAGAATTATCAATTAGCACTACGTAGTAACAACAAATTACTAAGTATTAGCAATTAGTAATCCAGGAAATGTGGAAAACAATAACCCAAAAATATTTACCACATATCCCTAACGATTTGGAAGTAAATAAGCCTTGCTGACCAATTATATATTATAACGAAACTGCTGTCAACGTAATATCAAAGCCCACAAACTAATTTAGCACCTGTTGCCGATTTCGTTCATTGGTTCGGGCAGGCCCCGATGCAGTCTCAGGATGGCTTTGTATAAAAGTCGAACTCGTTGTGGATGTGTTAAACCAGACATATGGATCCTATGTTTCTGTGCAGTAGTTGGCTGGCAACTCTCTTACAACCTACAGACAGAATGATGAATATATACAAGTATGAATAACAAAAATATAGCACTAAATACCAATGTACTGCAATTTACAATTGGTAAAATACCAAAATATTATACAAACAATCCGCAACATAAATATTATTACACTTCCCAAGAACATTTTACAGTTACATTTTATAACAAATTGTTCCCAAATAATGCATTGATGTACAAGTCACTTGGTTAATAGCCAGGCCCTAGAGTGTCGTTTGTTGGTGGAGCAGTAGCTCAAGGTAGAACAGTAGCTCAAGGTGGAACAGGCAATGTTCCTTATTGGCTGTAACTTCAGTGCAATTAGTGTTATACCATTATTTTCCAAGACGATGAATGTCTATCAGCAGCACTAATCTGGTGAACCAATTAATGTGGGACTATCATTATATATGAGAAGAGGATACAATACAAGGGAGAGAGAACATTGACCAGTTTCAGACAGACATTATCATTGAGGCGATTAGATGGTCGAGTCGACTAGGGTGTTGTGCGTTGTGTGTTTGAATCCCATGGGAGTCCACTCGTTTATTTAAGTAGCCGAGTCTGGCAATGCGTTTGTGAAGGGCATTCGGTGCTTTAATCCAATGTAGCTATGTACAAATCACCGATTTGAGATTGAAAGGCCGAAGTGTGCCTGTACCTGTGACCAGGCGGTAATAAGTTATGCCCACCGCTTCGAAAATACTGTAGACAGTTTCACGAAACGGTATATAAACGAAATAATAATTATAATTTATTGTTATTATCATGAATCTGGTCTCTGTGTATTTGCAAATTCTACCCAGACCAGACGTACAACAAGTGGCATATTACATACAGTATAGCCAGCCAGCATCTGAATGTACCACCCAACACCATCACTGTTGAACAAGATAGCCAGATAATGAAATAGAACTGCCAACTAATAGCAACTGCACTGGTACTGCAACTCCACATATAATGTATCCTGCACAAATTTCATAAAATGCTTATTAAACATTTTTAAATAACAGCCTTGACTTAGCTTTTGGTGGGGGTAGGGAGGTACATCGCAAGCTCATTAATTAAACTGGTTAGTTTAATCAGGATAAACTATCAACTGGAAATGTCTTACTTTCAATTTCATGGAAAATAAATCGGCATAGCCATCTATTAGCGTTTTTATTATTGTTAGCGTTTATTAGCGTTTATAGCATTTATTATTAGCGTTTTTATTGATGGATGTTTTCTTAAAAGTATAAACTAAAACTTGTTGGCCCCAAATTAATTGTCGATGATCCATAGGACTACAAAGGCAAATATGTTAAATGCCATATAATGCCATTAAAATGTTAATGACATAATATGTCAAAGTATTTTAATCATCATTTATCATATTTATATTATTAGTTGATCTTTACGTAAGTCAGTTACCAAACCTCTAATAACAGTAGAAGTGGGACCCTCTGATGGTAGACATGTGGTATGGCATGCAGTGTTGCCTGTGATCCAAAACCTCAACCCCAAACCACCAGTCTCAGGCTACTGGAACGCCATATAACATTCCAACCCCCTCCAATCGATAGGGCTTCTTTTTTTTATTAGTCTGCTACAATCTCCCCTGTACCAAGTTCCCTAGATGTTCTGAGCACAGTCAGTCTTCTAATAACTGGCTTGAGCTTTTGGTGGAGGAGGAGGATAAGAAAGGAATTCATCTCACCACCCATCTCGAAAGACTAACTAGTGAAAAGAGGCTGCCTGTAGCTCTGAGCAGAAAGCTCTGTAAGTACAGGTTAGAATTACATGCTATAGAGTTGAAAGATTTAGAACGAGCATTTGCGCAGTGGGGAGAAGGTTGCTCGGAGTTTAATGAGTTAGTAATAGAGAGGAACATGTCTTCGTTAGACATTCTTCGACGAATAATATTGATATAAACCTCTTGATAGATATAATTTAATTGTTAGTAAAAATATGTCAAGAGGTTGATGGGACAGACTCGGAGCAATGGGTGGGGGCAAGCAGTTGTAGTTTGGCTCGAAGTATAGGGCTAGTAGGTTATAGGGATTTAGCTAGTAGTAGCAGTAGCAGCAGCAGCTAGTAGCAGCAGCAGCTAGTAGCAGCAGCAGCTAGTAGCAGCAGCAGCTAGTAGCAGCAGCAGCTAGTAGCAGCAGTAGCTAGTAACTAGAAACCACACAGCCCTACCTTAGCAGGGTATTCTCCATGAAAGTTACCACCAGATATGATCTCAGCACGGTCTGCAAACACCATCTAATAGTGAACGTTAAGGATCAACAAGTTATTATTCAAGGAATATACAAACATGCTGAGTATTTATCTCTCATTGGGCTCTTGTTTTGCAAGAGTTTGAGAGCAAATCGACGCAACTACAACCTATCAGGGGTTGTATTCTCAACCGCTAGGTAAAAGTTGAATGATTGGGAGTTATGCCTGTAATCTCCAGGTATGTAGATGCGCCCTTGTATGGAACACGAAAGCTATTTGCCGCACGACCAATCTCTAACTAACTAACTAACTATCAAAAGAAAGAATGGCCTACAATTTTCTAGCTCTATTGTATAGGTAATCAACATCATATTAATATAGACACTTTTAGACAGTGTACAGGATTGGGAGTTATATTCACAATCGATATTAGGTATAGCTACAGTGTGAAAGGATACGGGATTGTCTGTGCCACTGTTGATCTCTACAGCCAGTATATCCTGCACAAACTTGATTGTATCATACACAATACCATGCACTTGTGGACAACACCTCAATGTATAAGCATCTTGTACTCGGTCACAAAATCTGTGGCTCTCTGCAATCTCAGACCTGTAATGCAATTATCAGACTAGACCAGCATTATCAGACTAGACCAGCATTCCCTGAACCTAGTCATACCAGGAATGACCATAGAGTTATCTTCCTATGGATAACTCTATGGGAATGACCTCCGGCAGTTCTCCCAATGTGTACACCTGATTACATAATTGTATGCCAAATAACCTCAGCTGGCACAGGAAGATGTAAGTATATGTTGCAGCTTGCAGGCCATGTGCATACAGAGCCACTCCGATCAAAATCAAACGGCAGTCATCTTCGACTGAGCAGGAGAAGGAATGGTCGCGTGCTTAAGATCATGAGACCCCAATTTCGAGGTCCTTGGTTCGATTCCTGCTGTAGTCCAAATTCCCAACTTTGGCAATATTCTTACACCTAAAGCTGCTCACTGTGTTCTGAATACTAGGTAAAATACTGGCAACCAGGTAGGTTTGGATTGGATGTGGACACCTCCTAAATCACTACAAAACAAACAAACAAAATTAAACACCAAACACTATTATACATGTACTTCCAAGTAATAGGCTGAGATAACATGACTAGTCTATAACAAGGGCAGATAAAGCCAAAACTTTGCAAGCTAATCCATTGCAAACATGAGACCAGGCAATACGTGAAATATCACATTACTATATTGTCGCTTTGCACAAAAAATCAAAATTTGAAATAATTGAGAACAGGAAAAAGAAACTTGATATTTTCTGGTGGGACACTTACTAATGGGTGACATTCACATGGAGTCTGGTTTATGCATGCTCATGGCAATGAATATAATACAATGCAAGCATCCACTAGCAACACTGACACTCATTTATACTACAATTTGCTGGGTTTCCATATGCACACCGAAGTGCTTCTTGGTCAAAGTTGTCTACTCGGACGTCATATCGGAGTCATTGCACTACAGTTTCCATTATGGTGCTTTCACATTGGCTGAAAGTTGTCTTCCCGAACCAAGCAGATTTTTGGATTATAATGTAAACTTGCAAATTGCAATACTCCGGAGTTGTCTGTTCGATCAATGTTCGGATAGTGCGTTTCCAATAATGACCATATACTGTGGGATCAGGAAAACGCGCGGACTACTGGCAATTTATCTACCGCGCTCACTTTATAATCTGTCTAATCCAATGCCAGTAAAAATAAAAATACTACTTCGAAGTCTATAAAAGCTTTGCCTGTTTGAGTAAAGTAGTGACTTTGAGGTGACAACTCCATATCTCCCGTTACCAAATTTTACCAACTTTGAGATAAAATGACCTGAAGTCCAAACTGCACATCGAAGTGTGCAATGGAAACGCAGTAATCCAATCATTGCTTTACTATTGGTTATCAATTCAGACCAAACGCAACGACTTGAGTGATAATGATTCCACATCTATCATATTTCACCCAGAATGTTGTTGCCACAATCCATCCACAGCGAGTGAATGGTCCTGGTCTCTAGCAGGAACACTCCAACCATCGGTTAAAAGTCAAGTATTTTTAAAATAGAGCCGCTGTAAATTCACCAACTGGGGAGGAGTGATTCAGCTGATGTGTGATCAACATGTGTGGTTTGTGTGACCTTCATATGTCCTTGGCGACACAAAATATTGTACACAGTAAGACACTAAGACTATATAATATATTAAAACCCGTTAGTTCGTGTCACAAATGAGAAATTATTGTGGCCAAAGCCAAAGCCGCCATACACGGCGCCGATCTGCTCTCAGTTTAGTTCCGGAGCACACCCAGGCAATTTATATTTACAGGTTTAAAACCTTGCCAAGAGGCTGTTAGCATTGATAGTATGGTGTGTATTGGAATCACTTGATTTTTTTACAAAACAAGTGAAGTGGCACACATGGAAATCGAACCCTAGGTCAACTGCATGATTTCCGTGTCCTGATCCAATTGAGCTATCCCTACTCCATAATAATTATGTTAGATAGTACATATAACTGATATTTTAACAATAGTTACAAGATTCACACTGAAAAGCATCACAGTAATGCTATATTATGCAGTTAATGGTGGTTTAGGATGAGGGGGCCACTTCCAACAATCTTTGTACACACCGCTGCTTGGGTATAGTTTCAGATATAGCAGTGGAAAACATCGGCGTCTGGAAGTGATTCCCATCCACCCCATAAAAAGTAAAGACACAAATATCTAGAAACATATAGTGTCAAATGTATACTATGGCAAATCCAAAACTGTACTAACAAATACTTACTTGCCGAAACTGTCAACAAATAAAAACTTTGTAATATAATATCAGAACATCAATTCAGGCTGAAGCAAGCCAAATTGGCTGAAAATCATATTTTTCTGCCTCATTTTCAATCGCACAAGTCCGGAAAGTACATCTTCCAAATATTAAACTTTGGAGTTGTCTTGTACTGACAAATTTTATTTCGATTGGGTGACCAGTTTAGCTGTAATTTAGTATTCGGGGATGGAAATTATAGCATACATGTAACATATAATTTGTCACCCAATATCTTTTATATATTATGATTTTAGCAAGCTAGCATGCACACTTTATTTCTCATTTCTGAAACAAATACAGTACAATAAATGTCACTTTAACATCATTAATTTGATACACAGACTCAAAATTATATATAATCCTTTTACTGTAGCAAGGAAAATATTGTCCAATCAAATCACAACCCATCCGTGCCGAGTGTTAGCTAACACCATCACTAACAGGTAACACGTGGTACAGATGATTATTTACTAGTAAATATCATTGTAAATATCATTGACTGAGAGTAATTAAGTAGGACTATGTAGAGTTCCCATAGAGAGGATTACGCTATGGGTAGACCATAGAGTTATCTCCCATAGAGAGGATAACGCTATGGGTAGACCATAGACTTATCTCCCATAGAGAGGATAACGCTATGGGTAGACTATGTAGAGTTCCCAAAGAGAGGATAATGCTATGGGTAGACTATAGAGTTCCCATAGAGAGGATAACGCTATGGGTAGACCATAGAGTTATCTCCCATAGAGAGGATAACGCTATGGGTAGACTATGTAGAGCTCCCATAGAGAGGATAACGCTATGGGTAGACTATAGAGTTCCCATAGAGAGGATAACGCTATGGGTAGACTGTAGAGTTCTCATAGAGAGGATAACGCTATGGGTAGACCATAGAGTTATCTCCCATAGAGAGGATAACGCTATGGGTAGACTATGATCTATAATTATATAAATATGGCTCGCTACTGGTTACAGTGGAGCTTCGATAACTTAACCTTGGTTAACTCCTACTCATCAATTCGGTCCCTGCTCAGCCAACGATAATCTGCTGCACATAACTTTTACTCATAACTCAACCTGTTTCGGTAGTCAAAGTGGAGCTTTCCACCAACTTTTCACTAACACAATGATTAAACATCATTGATCATCAAACAGCCATACAAATATTGCTTATTATTTGGAAATTCACAGACTTTGTCATTGAATTTTGAGTTATCCATGTTCCTTCCATGTTTTCCATGTATCCACCTATCCATGTTTTTGTAATGAGCTATATTTTGCATACTACTATAAATAAATTTCAGGAAAGAATAAGCAGGGGGCTCCCCGCATTAGGGCCAGGCTTCACTTTCGTCACAGTTAGCATACAAATCTTCACAATCTTCACACTTAAGACCATCAAGAGGTGTCTTCATTTCTTCACAGTTAGCATACAAATCTTCACACTCTTCACATTTAAGACCATCAGAGGGGTCTTCATTTCTTCACAGTTAGCGTACAAATCTTCACACTTAACACCATCAGAGACAAAATCATGACTATTTGTGTGGCAGCATGACATAACTTGTTCTTTTCCTAGCATTGATGTACGGAATGAGGAGTTTTGCCCTCTCGTCAAAAGGGAATGCAACTCCAATACTAAAGAACAAATACTACTGAAACAGATTATCGCCAATACCTAGCAATGAGAAGCAAAATTTAAAAAGTTTTCACATTATTTATATTTTGAGTTATATTATAAATTCATAACCAGTGGAACCAGTCATCGTCATTCTTCAGTCTTCACTGTTAAGTAGGCCTGGATAATAAAGGCAATTTCTTCAATCTTCAGTTTTAAGATATTTGACAAAATCTTCACTTCTTCAGTCTTCACTTCTTCAGTTTTCACTTTTAAATTCAACCAATTTTTTGTTGTATTCGTTTCTTCACACTTCGGTCGGTTTCTTCACACACAGAACAGCCCTTCGGTCTTCGGGTAAAACAGGTCTTCGGTGAAATACGGGGGGAGCCCCAAGCAGTTTTTTAACTCAAACTTTTTTTGATGGTCACCTGAGGTTTGAGTTAAGTGAGCACCACTGTAATGTGGAATTGATGATAAGACAACTCCCACCCATAGTAAGAATTTCCTTACCAACAAATCTTGCCACCGTCCTGTATAAATATTATATTGTAATCTAAACATGAGAATTAATTATAATAATAGTAATATTAATAAATTGGCTTATAGTGTATATAACGCTTAATGCACTTGTTAGACATAACTTCTCAAGCGGTAGAATTAACTTTTTACCACCTGATCACTGAGTGCAAGCACACTTCGGCCTTTCAACCTTATATCGTTGGCCTCACAAAGACCCTACCAGACTCGGCTACTTAAATAAATGAGTGGACTGCCAAAGGATTAGAACCCACTGCCTTAGCTTTGCAATATAATTGCATAGTAAACTATGTGTATTATATTGCAAGGCAGACATGGCAATTATATGCTACTTTGAGTCAATGGGTTGCTATTTAGCTGACATAATTACATCTATTATTGGCTTATCCAATTATTAAGCCATTCCTTATCATAATGGAAAGAAATAAAAAGTCCATTCCCAATATTTGTATTGGGAATGGACCATTCAAATGTTGAATGGTCAGCAGGCTAGGTCAGCATTATATAGACCAACGAGTGGTAAGCAATAGCTGAATACCTGTGAACATCAGAATGGAGGAGGGCTCTGAGATATCCCGCCACTTTTATCTGTCCTTTGTGTGGTCGAGCATTATGAATATCTACAGGCAAAAAATTGGTAAGCTTGAAAAGGCTTGGCAAATTTGAATCTATGACTATTCACAAATTACAGTTTAAAAAAGAGTGAAACTTACGCAATAGATGGGGCAACTATGTACCCCAACTCAAACTTTAACCACAATCTAGAAGCACACATTTTCTAACTGTAAATTACGAATTGTCAGTACTCCAGCAAATTTAGGCTCAAAAAGTACAGGAAAAGTCACATAATGGGTTACAGTTTGGCTGGTGGGTTGTGGTTATTTCTTACACAACAAAGAATAATTATTGCATACGCAAGGACAGACAACTTGAGTGTCAAACAGTTTTGTACAGTATTAGCCGTATGCATAACACTAATAGAGAGGCAGCATAACACTAATAGAGAGGCAGCATAACACTAATAGCGAGGCAGTATAACACTAATAGAGAGGCAGCATAACACTAATAGAGAGGCAGCATAACACTAATAGAG
>JAOQGN010113533.1:0-11779 GCA_027564295.1 Himantozoum antarcticum
CTTGAAAAAGTTTGCCCGATTGTGGACATTTCTGCATACTTATAATGTTCGGGTTATTTCTTATAAAGTTGGGAAGATGATGCGGTACTTCTCCAGCTTTTCCCATGTGCAGAATCTTGTACATTATCTTGTGCAGTATCTTGTAGAATGTGGCATTCGTTATAGAGTGAAGTGCCCACAATGTGTTAGGTCTCTGTTGCATAGCTCTAGCTCACACACCAATGTTTGCAAAGTTTTCGTAAAACTTCTCCAAATCTCCCTCTTTGGCAATACTCTTGGGGTGTGGGAATAGAGTGGCATTGTTTGAAGACCAGTGGTAATATCTTAGCTCGTTTGTGATTTTGTGTTACAGTATTAGTCCCATACTACAGTTTATTTTCAACCTATTTCTTTCTCGTCTCCAAACCCTTCTAAGCATTCCGAGTATATCCGGTGCGTAGTTTTTGTCAGTATCCCACATTCTTACATTCCAAACGTTTACGAGTTTCTGTCTTTTGAACTTGGTTTTTACAGAGTACCAATATCTTGTCATAAGTGCATCAAAGTCTTCATCACCAGAAATGGGAGGTTCATTTAACTCCTCAAACGCAATTACATCTTCATTTCCTTCCGCATTTACAATATCACCAATCTTAGCTTCATCATCTTCAACAATGATTTCTATCGGGAGAACTGGAATTGAGAAAGGATGTGGAGGTGGAGTTGGATTTGATGATTGAGCATTATTGTGTTGAGCGAGACGATGCCGTAGTAAATTGTATCCATCATCACCATCTCACTATCATCACCATCATCACCATCATCATCATCAACACCATCTACACCATCACCACCATCACCACCATCACCACCACCATCATCACCATCATCACAATCATCATCACCGTCAGCAGTATAGGTTTGGGCATTTGAGACCCATTCCGCACTAGAGGTTAGGACATGTTAGCCTTAGGACTTTTTTGAAAAGGATGCAGGTGGGGAGATGGTATGTAATGGCTCGAGTGGTGAGCGACTGTAAATCCTTATTCAAATGCGATGGTAATACGGTAATTGCTGGAACTTACAATACAGAAGGTTCAATAGCAAAAAGCAAAGTATTTTATTAATATACAATACTAAAATGTGCAGACTGAAGATGTATAAAACCTATAATATAAATGAATGTTTAAAATGTGATTAAGTATGGAGAGTAGATACTGAATTCCCTGAGTTACTGGTGTAGCCTCAGCTTATATACTGTCATTATTCTAATGAAGGAAATCCTTAATTATATATTCCTAATAATTATACTTGGCTGCGGTTTCCTACAGGATAAAGATTTCTTGGTACTAGCTGTTCACCCTGATGTTGAAACATTAGAATATTACAAAATATATTACTGGGACTAAGGGACAAAGAGACAAGAGAGCTATTACCATAGCCACATACACTGGTACATGCTTGTAAGAAATATTGAGCAAGACAAAGGGACATCAAATGTGTGTTAATACTTTAAATGGGAAGCTACAAATATGTATGCTTCACATTCCTACTGAATTATATAACATTCCAACTTGCAACATTTGTGTTAATAATGCCTTAATATAGATGATACAGGTTTTGTTTAAGTCATCTCAAATAGCAACTAGCAACACCAGTGTTTGACTTACGCCAAAACTCCTAACTTCAGTCAACCACAACCACCTTCAAATGGTGGCTCCTCTTTTTATATCCAAAGTAGCTGAGGATGGTCGAGTCAGGGAATCCTGAGTAGCCTCCAGCTTTAGTGCTCTGTAACTATTACGCTGTACATCACCATGCGTTATTGTGTATTTTAACTATTATATGTACTATTAAAGTGGCTGATGTTATTCATTTCAGTTCCTGTTGTGCTGGTTATTGCGAGACAGACAATACACAAAGAATAGGGCAGGATTGGTGGGCATAAACAGATATAAAAAGTTTATTGGCCCCTGGAGCTCAGGTTCACAATGGTAGCAGAAGAATGACAGCAATCAGAATTACTGTCATAATCTATAATCTACATAATAATATACATATATTATTACTGAATGGTTCAGTAATAATATATGTAGATTGAACAAGTCTGATTACTTCAAGGAATATCACAGAACTGAAATACATGATCGATAATTATAATAGCAGTTAAGTAAGCCATGTGCTTTAAGAGATCACCTCCATTATCCATTGTTCCTTCGGTCAACAAGCTTACATACAAGGTAGTATGGCTAGTATTGGTTGCTTAGTAGATAATCACAGGCAATACAGAGATCCGAGTGGTTAGCAACTCTCCTGCATTGTCCATTACACTAGCTACACAGATACATGCAAGCTCGCTTGGATTACAAAGTATAACTGGATCTTGACATAAGAACGGATCATCATGCTGCATAACTCTGTAGTACAACCATCAGATATACAGCATACAAGTGGCTCCTATCAGGTGGTAGTCATCCTTCTCCACTGATACTGGAAGATGAGTTAGCACTGGTACATTCTGCAGGCCATAGCCGTCTGGTAAGGGGAGTTGTAAGAATGTGCAGACATAACATATCCCGCACCATTTGAGAGTTAGGGTACCCCAACTCTCCAAATAACTATTCGAGGTTAAGATTTCTTTGGGTCATGGAGCTGAGCCATTATCACGGCTAGTCGGCTGTCTACCACCACTCGGTGACCCCTCAATCTCTGCACAGTTAGGGATAGGCTATGAATTTGCTCATTGGCTGTACCTAATGAAGCTACCAATGTCACATTCTCCTTCCTAACTATTTCCAGTTCCTCCAGAAAATGGGCCTCAGTCCCACTACCAGTACTTGGGGCATTAGCAGCAGTGATGGCACTCGCATTGGTGCAAGACCCAGAATGAGGGTTGTGACCGGCACCAGAATGATGAGGAGTCCTCCGTATGTGGGCTTGGGGCAAGTCAATGGATGCTACGGTGTTTTTTGTTAGGTTGGTCCACAATAGGGGGGCTCGAGGTTGTAGGTTGGTGGTACAACCTTTTTCCAGGTTTAGAAGGGTGAGTCCCTCCTGATGTAGCAGCAGAAGACGAGGTACACCGTCTTTGACAACCTGGCGCCTTGCTCCGCCGTGCATCTGCTATGCTCGGCAATCACTCTAACACCTCTACAATGGGAAGCCTAATATCTCTCTGACCCCACCTTCTTTCGAATGCGTCATCAGAGAGCTCTGAATTTTGTCCCATGGTATTGGGTTTGCTAGCTCCAGAACCGCTCTTACCAAGACCAGTTTGCACTGGCCCAGGCCCCAGATGGTCGTTGGCACTAACTCACCCAACCAGGAGTTTCGAGGAGCTGTGGGCATCACCTGTGGCTGCAACATTGGTTACTACCACCTCTGACCCTCCCACAGCACCTCTAGACTCATAAATTACAGAGGGAGTCTTGCTTGGGGGAGTTATATGCTGGATTAACTTATAACTCCCTGGTTTCAGTCGGATCCCTGCACCTTCACAAACCCTCAAACCCACATACCTAGTACCCTAGGGTAAAGCAACATATTTACTAAACAGTTTAAACTCAGAGGCAGAAACCGAGTAGATCACACAGTGCTCACCCTTATGGCAGTTCCTAACATGACGCATAATGCGTCATGGATACTCATGGATACTCCACATGCATAGTACCACAGGAAGAAATGACCTCCCATGTGGACCAGCATATGGGTAGCCGAACTAGTGATGGAGCACAATCGGCATGCATTAGGCACAGCAAGCAGATCAATAACCTCCGTAATGGCGGCTCTCTCTGCAACCAAAGCAAACTTACATTACTCACATGAGTTCCAGGAGGAGCCACGGTTTCCACGTCAGAAGGTAGAACAAATTCCTCATCTGATACAGGTTTAGAGACTCCGGTGAGAGGGTGTGCAACCGCAGGAGACAGTCCACCATCACAATCCTCTAAAATTCCATCATCCAAAATGGAATCCGTATCAGCCAAGTGTAGAATCACTGGGTCATCTTCATCCATGGCACCCCAGTCAGCAGGTGTCACTCCAGTCTGTTCAGTGGTGCTCCTGGTCTTCTTCTGCGAGTGAGACATAGTAGTAGTATTATAGTAGTCGTGTGGAGGGTTCCAATGTAGTTTAGAGTAGTCATGATTTGGGAGTTCTATACCTATTGCTTTATACTAGTCCGCGCTCCAGCTTCATTGTGAAAGCAACACATAGCTAGGCAATAGCTGAGGAATAGTTCCCACTCGTAGCTACTCTGCTATTGGTCATTGCTCTCTCCCCACTACAGTAGTACTAGTCTAGCAAGAGATTCCATGAGACGTGACAGGATGTCAATGGTCACATGATCAATCACAAAATACTCAGAGGTCACATGATCGCCATGACATTTGTTGCCAAGCGGATGTTATTGTGACCAAGGCTAGTCTGAAATAAAAGGTCAAGGCTGGTTTCTTACATTCACCCGGGCTACTGCAACTGCGCAGCAACCACACGCACCAACTACTGTGGTGCCCTATTTGGTGAATACGGATTTTTACGTTTATGGAAGTGATGTAACATCCTTCCTGTTCAGATAATAATTAAACAGGGAAATGGATGCAAATTAAATTAATTCTACAAAATCAATCAGATGTGCACCCATTTATAGAAGCCTGGCCTCTTCCGTGATACAATCCTAGTGTGTTACGGGATTGCCGTACCACCGGGGCATCCTTCTACTTCATTTAGTCTCACCATGCTTTGGGTTTTATCAGAGAACGTGGACTTAGATGCGACTACCACTCTTTTAGGTTTCAGTACAGTAGCATCTGCACCACAACTCTGCTTACTATCCCCTCATCGACTTTTGTTGGTATTATTACGTTGACGGTATGCTCCACTTCGACCAGCATTTCCCTTGGGCCCGGCATTACTATTCTCTGGCGCTGTAGGGGCAATTGCCAAACTAGGTTTGTCTGCCTAGCAGAATGTGGTCAGCATCCAGTTGAAGGTTGAGGTGCAGTAGTAGTTGTCGGACATTTTGGGCCCGATTTTGGTAGTGCGACCGTGGGGTCAACTGGGGTTTCGCCAACTGGTGCAGGTCCATGGTATCTCTTGATCCGAGACTCATTAACTATAGACTTGTACTCGGCCAGTCGGTAGATATGGTTGGGCTAGACATCAACTACTTTGAAAGGCCCAACAAACTGGGGTTCCAGCTTGGGGCTTACACCTTTCTTCATCGACGACTGTCAACCAATACCTCCTCTCCAATGTCGTACATGCAGTTACCATCATAATTAGACGGTATGGTGGCATTCTGTCGTTCCCTTAACAACTCATTCACCTTGTTCTAACTGACGGTGGAGGTGTGTGACATACTCTGTGTGGGTTTCCATTGGGGGAACGCTGGCACCATAGATGAGCATATCTGGGAGCCGACACTGCCTTCCTAATATGAGAAAGTTGCACTCATGAGTGAAGGAGTTTGGTGTTGCTCTGAATGCTCACATGATCTGTGGCAGTCGCTCAACCCAACTGTCATGTCCAAGTGTATTCTGTCTTAGCAGACTCCTGAGTGAGTCACCGAGTGTTCTGCTACCCCTTTCCACTACACCATTCCTCTGTGGATCGTATGGGATGGTACCGGTCTTATCTACCCCCGAGAGGTCACACAATTCCTGAAATAAATCCGACTCAAGATGAGCACTTCTTTCAGAGTGTGTATATTGTGGTAGACCGAAATAAGAGAACACCTGCTTATCCAAAGCTTGGGCGTCCTCCGACCCAGTGGCATCGGGTATGGCTATAGGGTCTTGCCATCTGGTAAACTGGTCTGTTATCACTAGTATCCATGTATTACCAGATTTGGTCGTGGGCATTGGGCCGACTAAGTCAATAGTGACTTGTTGCCATGGGCGACCGACTAGAAGATGTCCACGTGCCTTTCGTCTTCTTACTCTTCTTTGATACTTGACAAGTGTCACATGAGCTGATTACGCATCGGATGGATGACATACCTGGCCAAAATCAGTCTAGTTGTATCTGCTTCAACGTACGCATGTAACCAGAATGAGCCATAGTGTGACAGTCCCACACTACCTTTTGACTAAACGACTTTGGACACATTGCTACATCCCGGGCTCTACTCTTACCCAATCTACTGTACATAAAATGCAGACTGTGAGAACACCGTCGTGTCTGAGTATAATTACAGACAACATGCTGTTCATTTTCTGCAGATCCGCACCACCTACTGATGGGGTGCTTTGAGGGATCTGTGTGTCGGTCTCAACAGCCCGTTGAACTCTAGACGAATCTCCATCTTCCTTCTGTCGCTCCCTCAGAGATGGCTCATCACCGCGAACAGCAGATGGCCTATCCTCTGGTAATACACTAGAGAGTACCGGCCTAATCACTGATGACGTGTCTCTACCAGTGGTCTTCCTTTGGTGGGTCATGGCAATGACTGGGTGCACATTGCTAGGATGCAATGTATTGCTGTTCCATGAAACCACCCCCTGTGTGCACTCTGCCACCGGTATGCCAATATCATCCCCCTGAGGTTTGTCGACTTGGGACAGAGGGCAGAACCTTTTTGTCCTTAGCATAAACAACATTGAGACCAGTAAGCATTGTCACTGGCCGCCGGACAGGCGACACGCTGTCACAAACCGCATCAGTAACTGGCCCTGAGCTGACAGAGAGGAGAGCTAATGCTTCATCTCCCGCTCAGCCTGCACCTGGAGATGGGTTGGCCCTCCATTGCCTGTATGCGACTGCATTGTTTACAGTCTACATACCGTACTACACATGCTTGAATCCTGGTCGGTGGTCAATTATTAACTGGAATTCAGCGAGGAGCTCTAGCCAGCGGGCAACGTGGTTACTGGGTTCTGTCTTACAACATAGCCAGATCAGGGCAGCATGGTCTGTCCCCAGCTTGAATTCCCGACCGTAAAGATAAGGCCTAAAGTGCTTCAGCGCCTTGCAAACTGCTAAGAGCTTACAGCATGTGACACAGTAGTTATTTTCTTGGGGGCTGAAAGTTTTGCTGAAAATAGCGATCACCCTTCCTTTCCCATCCTGGACTTGGGACGGCACAGAGCCTGTTCCAAAGGCACTGGCATCAGTGTCCAGGAAGTACTCGAGTCGGTGATCGGGGTATCCTAACATTGGGGCAGTTAATAAACGACGCTTTAATCAATTGAACACCTCTATTTCACTGTTATCCTATTTAAATGTTACCTCTTTCTTTGTGAGGCATGTTAGAGGTTTGACAATGGTGGCAAAACCCTCTATGTACCGCCTATAAAAGTTGTCAGTACCAAAAGATGTCCGGGCATCCGCTATATTGGAAGGTATGGCCCATTCTTCCACAGCCTGACCTTTCTCTAGGTCTGTGGTGACTCCATCACTGGACACTACATGCCCGAGGTACTTTACCGACATCTGGAGCAGTTCACACTTTTTAAGGCGTTAGCTTTAAATTGGCATTCCTTAGACATCGCAGTACCTCCTCTAGTCTCTCACAATGGCTATTGAAATATTCGCCGATAACTACTACGTTGTCGCGGTATAGCAGCAATGTCCTCCAGTGTAAGCCCTGGAATACCCCTTCCATCATCTTCTAAAATGTCATATCCCCTTTCATCATCCTGGGGCAGAAGTGAGTCCAAATGGGAGGACCTTCCACTTCCACAGCCCACCATGAGTACATAAGGTTGACTTCTCTTGGGTGTAGGCGTCTAGAGCCCCTTGCCAATACCCACTGATCAGGTCCACTGTTGTAAAGTAGTGAGCACTGGCCAACACATCAAGGCGCTCGTCCTGGGTAGAGAGTAGGCATATTGTTGAGTGATGTCAATCAACCGCCTATAGTCAATACAGAATCTCCAATGACTGTCCTTTGTTTTCATCAGAATTACCGGGGAGCTCCAAGCTCCCGAATAAGGCTGAATAAGGTTTTGTACCAGTAGTTTAGAGATCTGACTTTCGACCTCCAACTCTTCTTCATGAAGTCGGGGCGGCTGAAGTCGGGGCGTCGGGGTGGCTGACATATAAGTCTTATCCCAGGATGGAATGTATGACAATCGTCATGCAGTCTATATCACTGGCATCAGTGCTAAACACGTCACTATAGCGTACTAACAGGGAAGAAGGGGTTGCTCTCTCCTCTGTGTTTCTGCAGCATCGTGCTGCACTGACATACATCTCCTCTAGGTGTTTAGAAACTGGTTGTCCCCACTGCGTGTCAACCTACTCGATATTAGCCATACATGCAGGTTTCTCAGTCTGCTTACATTCAGATATCTCATCCTCTGACAGCTAGCTGGGTTCACGTAGCAATCTTAGTACCAGCTGCCTGGTATAGTTCAGCATAACTTGGGATCATGCACCTGACAATCATACGACTGTTGCAAGGTGTGTTCACCGTACTTGCTACTAGCACAGGCTATGCTTCTACCATACCTATGGTAGAATGGCCATTTTATGGTCATCGTACATAAAATGACACAAGATATTGATCTCACTCCTAGGAGGGATGTTGATCGCTTGTATCATTTGTACGGGCCGAGTAAACTGTAGCCGGCACCGTAGGAATTTTTGCTGACACGGAAATCTCACCAAGAAATGGGAGCGTCGGCCATCTGCAAACATGCCTACTGTGGTCATAGTCTGGATGATCTAATACTCTCCAGTTGATCTTATACTCTCCGGCAGTACGTCAAATATTTTTCATGACAGTACATTGAGAATGCATCCAGTGTCCAGCAAGAATATGCATGGAATAGATGTGCTCGCTATACAACTGGGCAAGTAGTAGCTGGACTGAGAGGCACCCAGAGCAAAAACATTTAGCTTAGTACTCGGCTACTGGTCAGTTTGATTACTTGTAGTAGACACGACAGATTGGAATTTCACTCTGTCGGGGACCTCAATCGCAGTAACAGACATTGGTGCTTTCCTTTGATCCCACTAGGACACTGTTGCAGACTGGGCTTTGCCACAATTGTGTCCAGCTACATTTGAGGTAGCGGACGCAATTAGTTTTCCGACCTCTGGGATTTGTTGGAGAGTGTCTGGAGTTTAAGACAATCTCTCCGGAAATTCCCAGGCATCTGGCAGTGGAAGCACACTACCTGACGTGGCCTCTGTTTACCTGCGTCACTGGTCTTGATTGGCGCACTAGAATTGTTTGCCTGTAACTGCCTTTCCAGCCGGCCGACTTGCACTGTTCAGCGATCCACGTGGTCAGATAACTTTTGAGTAGTGCTAGACTGCTCTGATCAGGTGTCGACTTTAGTCTACCCGTGACTGGGACTTGGCATACAGCTTTCACACTGGGTTTGCCACTGTTATTGCCCAGTCTATGGTAGGTCTCGGTCTGACTAATGGCGTCCGGCACGGTGGCTGGTTTGGCCAGTTACAGGTGTCTTCGGAGGCTCTCATCTTCCATAGTCGTCACGAAGTCTTCAATGGCCAGAGAGTCCTGTTGTTGGTGCCTCTCTCTCGGGTGGGCCATGACTACTAGTGCCATGATCTTGTCATCTAGTTCATGCAAGGTGCCGGTATGAGCAACAGCTGTAAGTTGCTCTCTGGCCTGGAATTCAGACACGCGAAATCTCTCAGGCAGCTCAGCTACAATACCGCCGATATTCGTGTGAACCTTGCACGGTGCTGTTTTGGCCAGCAGACCTTGCACGGTGCTGTTTTGGCCACCAGCCTCGTGTGGTCTGCCATGAGGGTTTCATCCCATACATGGTCCTCAGCCACATCCAGAAAATGTCGCAGGAACAGATAAAGATTACCAGTCGCATCAATCTTAGGTGTCTTCAGAGCTCTCAGCATTGCGGTGGAGCCCATACTAACCTATGATGATCTCCCACGTGCTGGTCAAGTCTGTTGAGAAACTAGCTCCTAGGCTGGGTTGATCTCACTGTTGACAGGTCGGTATAACAGTGAGGAAGAATTATACGTCTCCTGGGCTGCATTAACCCGAGTATATTGTCAATTGTAGCAAGCCTCTGTGGCGCAGGCACGGGCCTAGATGCTAGAGCTGGCACAAACTCTGCATCGGCTCTACCGCGCGGCACCCCCTACTCATAGGAGTAGGCTGTGGCATGTCAGCTGGGCAAACTGCAGACACTAAATATGGTGTGCCTACCAGGTACCTTTCTGTCGACCTGATCTCCACTCCATTCTCCCAGTGACTGTGGGAACCGACAGACGTGTCAACACTCAGAGCTGGCAGAGGGGCCAAAGCTCTGTTGAGTGTGACATACGGCCGCGATCGCTCAGTATTCTGGGTTGGGGCTAGCGACAGACGAGCTGCTCCAACCTGGTGGTCACTTACCACACTATCCGGTCGTATGCCATTGCCTGTTGGCTAATCCGTGAGTTCATAGAGTGGTCTGCACCCAAGTCTAGTACACGTTGATGCCATGTGTGTGCGTCGGCATCAGGAGAGGCTAAAAGGGCAGGCCAGTGTAAAACACTGCTTTCCATAACCACATTTAACCTGTTCCTACCACGAGGTACTGGTATTGTGCTTGGGGATTGATGGGGCAGAGGTGCTACCCTCTGCTCATCTGCAATCAGGTCGTTATCATTGGTGTTGTCGGGCAGTCTGTGAAGATCAGACCTTAAAGATATGTCATGAGCCTCCTATGAACTGTGCCAACTTTCCATGCCGAGCCTGTCTTGGGTAGCATACTGCGACGTCGCCGTTGCTGCTGTCGTATTAGCTACCATGCTAGTACGACTCGACAACGACACTTCGCCCCTCGAGGTAGCTCTCACATTGGTCGCTATTGCTGCCGGCGCACTGGCTGCCCGTCCAGTGCACTTCGGCAATAGGACACTATAGTGGTCAGGGATAGCTCTCTGGTATCTGGTCACTGCTGCTGTCGGACTAGCTATCCCTCGAGCTTGACTCGATAGTGACATATTTCCCCTGCTAGGGTGTACAGACTCTGGCCATGCAGCACATTCGACTTTCCAGACCGCAGCACAGCTGCAAAGGCGGTGACAGGGTACTCTAATAAAGAGTTGTGTGCTCTCCTGCGACAAGCAGTGGGCCGGTGCGACGAATGTCGCATTTCCATGTCCGTTGTGATCATCTCGCCATTATCTGACAGTCTCCGTGTCTGCAAGTCGCTCATGCTGTGGACTGAAATTCAATGCAGGTCTCTTTAACAACAGTAGCGTACTCAGTACAGATGAGAAATCCATGTAACCTGAGACTAAAAGCTGGTCTCTCTAACCAGAGTTGCGTACTCAGTGCAGAGGGATTAATCCTTGTAATTTGAGACTTAATGCAGGCCTCTCTAACGAGAGATGCTTTCTCATACAGAGGGATTGTAGTCCGAAAATACTCTCGACCAACCTCGACTGTTAAACAGGTGGGCAAAAACGAGGAGCATAGCAGAAAGACTCAGCACGCGCAACAACAGGAAACAGGAAACAGTCGGTACGACTACGAGAAGTAAGTACAAGTAATGAGGTCAGAATTAATGTTCTCACCAAAATATCAACTATTAACAAAGAATTATAGTTTGAAGCAATGTTTTCACAAGAATTCCTAACTAGTACAACAAGTACTACTTACAAGTATCCCACTGCTGCCACCAATGAAGTGACTGACGTTATTCACTTCAGTTTCTGTTCTGCTGGTTATTGTGAGACAGACAATACACAAAGAATATTGCAGGATTGGCGGGGTCTAAACAGAGATAATGAATGTATTGCCCCTAGAGTTCAGTTTCACAACGGTAGCAGAAGAATGGCAGTAATCAGAATAATAGTGAATGGTTCAGTG
>JAOQGN010113644.1:0-11778 GCA_027564295.1 Himantozoum antarcticum
TTTTGTACAAGCAAACAGGAATTGGTCTACTAGCATGCATGGATAAGTTTTTAGTCAAAATGAGAAAGTTGAGGAGAGCAGGAGACTGTTATTAACAATGAGTTCACTCCTAAGCTACCTGAAGAAATAGAACTACCCGAAGGTAAAAGAGGTAAAAACAATCAATATGAAGCAAGTGAAAGGTACTGTTGGATGCCGACTTTTCTTATACAGGAGAATTGACATTTATGTATTCAGTTTGTATATGTTGTAAAATCCTTGAACACATAGTGCTACACCATATTGGCTCTGATGTGGATAAAATATTAATCCCCAATCAGCATGGCTTTAGAAAGTATCTATCTTGCTCAACACAGTTACTCACTGACACGCAAAGCATTATGCGTGATCTTGACAGGGGTGTATGCGTCCAGGCTGTTATACTAGATTTTGCAAAGGCATTTGACAAGGTATCACATGAATTACATTTATATAACCAAACTAATTTTTTGTCATCGAGAAGACAGAGTGATCCTCCAGGGAGAGTTTTCAGACTACAAAGTTGTATCATCAGGGGTGTCGCAGGGTTCGGTTTTGGGACCTGCTTTTTATTTGTTGTCATAAATGACATAGGCTCACAGTCCATGTCGTTTGAAAATGACCATTAAATTTAGGTGTGTACTATATTGCTCACCTTGGGCAGTGTCAGGTGAGTAGTTTTACGCCGCGAATTCCGCGCCGTGTTATTGTAATTACTAAGAGAAATTTGATTTAATTAAGATATTTATTATCACCTATCAGGGCAGTATTGAGCATCAATGGTTGGTAAAGCAGTAGACTGAATGCAATTAAACTGGTCAGTCAGCGACCCACTATATTGCATAATAATATTGTATTTGATCAATCATTGCCATCAACAAAGTAAAATTATAGTTAGCATCTTGAGGTATGCTGCACCAAAGGAAGCCATTGAGTCATTCAGACTAAGACTTAATTTAGACTAGGTCATTGATCAGTGGCTACTAAACTAGTAAAACTACAACACTGAATTCAACTTTGTAATAGTATTAATTATTAATATAATTATTTTTAAATTTGATGCTCCCAATATTTGTTTGATGTTCATACCTCGTTTACATATGTGGTGTATGTGGTGCCACATATTACTTCGGTTTTATAGCCTATAATGCTATCAGACACACCCCATTTCTGGAAAGTGGCCAATTTTAGGTGTTTAGGCTTTCTTTGTACTAACTTATTAACCTATGCCGATGCTGTAACCTTCTGCCACAGCATACATAAGTATTATATACAGCAAAGAAGATGGCATAGAAATTATATGTAATAATAATAATATCATTTATTTATAAAGCGCTAAATAAAACGAGAGTTTCTTCTAAGCGCTATTTACTAACACGGACACTAGGAACTAATAATAAACAAATGGGTTTTCAATTTAGAATTAAAGGAGTTAAAATTATTGATGATTCTAATATCAGCAGGAAGATAATTAAAAACTTGACAAATGGAATAAAAACGACTTCTCTCTGCGTATGTTATAAGTCTGCTATTTGATAAAAATACTCGTGACGTCAGTAGAGGTGAATTAGCAGATCTGGTAAAACGAGCTGGCTGCGCTACATAAATGGGTGAAAAAAACCTAGGAGCTATATCATGTAGAATCTTAAAACCCAAGACAGCCAGCTTAAAAAGTACCCCGTCTTTGATAGGCAGCCAATGTAGCTGTTGTAAAATTTGATTGCTAGAAGTCCTACGGCTCACACCACATAAAGCTTTTGCAGTAGATGATAAAATTGATTCAACTATCTTAAGATGTTGTTTAAATGTATAATAATATTAATATTCAGTTTGTTTATATGCCGCTTAGTGTTACTGCTAGGCAGAACTTCTAAGCGGTGGACATGGCCATAGATCTAGACGGAGGGTGGAGGGGGGCAACTATATGCCCCTATCCAACCCCAAACCACAATCTAGAAACCGACTATTTCCACCTGTAATTTTCGAAGTGCCAGTATTCCAAATATACCATGACTATGCGCTATACGTTTAAGAGTTGAATATACTTATAACTGTAGGCTTATCGTAGGCCTACAGCCTACATTATATTTAATTGATAGGTCTATAATGTACAATTGGACATAACTTATTACCACCTAGTCACTCCTTCTCCGCCTATAACTTATCTCATTACTGCACTTGCTTTTAGAATGGAAAGTGCAGTTCAATAGTATAATATATATCGTTCCACCTCTAATAAATAATTTTCCAATGCTTAGCTTTTCTGGGTGTTTACTGACATTATTGATTGATTTAGTGAGGTGGTGATTTACCGAGTGAGGTGGAATATATTCTAGGTTATTGATGTTTTCTAGATTCTGTTAGACGAAGAATCATAACAATAATTGCTATTGCTACAGTTACAGATTAATTATAAGTTTACAATATTATACATGTATTATATTATTATGCTTATAGCTATAGCAGCTCAAACGCTGAAATTCCAATCATAATATCACTCTCAATTTTGGAACAACAACTTAGGTGCACTGCTGACTAGTTAATGCTGAAAATATATTGCTTGATAATGGATTTTATGCAATAAATAAGGTATATCTGTGTAAAATTATCATCTATTTCAATGAATTGTATATAACAGTCTCATAGCATTGGTACAACCCGGGGACGTTATGTTGTCATGACTCATTGCGCAATAGGTGGGACACTATTTGACGCTAGTAACCCGTCTAGTTAGTATACACGCCTATGGCTATACCCAACCTCAAACCACAAACCCCATACCTCATACCCCAAACACAGGTTCAAAGTCAGATCCACACCCTATATTATCAATCTCAGACCTATAACACGGAAACCACAAAACCAAACCTTTCCAGAAACCTCAACCAAAGACGCACACCCCGGCCTCCATATCCAAACCTATCCTTCCCAAACCCCAACCACAAATCTGAAACTCTTCCTTCCTCAGTCGTCATCTCCAAATCATTCTCAAACACCAACGCCAAACCACCAAGTCCAAACCTTTCCTTCCCAAACCCAAAACCTAAATCACAACCCTCAATGACAAACTTGCAAACCCTAACTCCAAAACCAAACACCAACCACGAACTTCAAACCACAATTGCAGACAAAACTCCTCACAATACGAGTAGTGTAACATGGGGACCATTGAAATGTAGCACAGAGTAGCAGCTTCGTGTAGCATAGGGAGGAATGGGAAATACTACAGCAGCACTTGTAGCATGCTTTTCAACTGAAACCTAAAAAGAGCTACTGCAGCAAAGTGTAGTGTAGCAATAGCAACCATTGTGTAGAGGAACAGTTAGCAATGGTTGTTAATTTCAATAATTTATGTCGCTGCATAACATACAACAGCTGCGTATTTCTACGGTGCCATGTAGCGAGATTTCAAATTGAGAAGCCATAATGAGACTTCATCAGTAGCGCTACGGTTGCTTTGCATAGTAATTTTAATTACTGTAATCTGACTTTTGGTCAAATTTGCTACACAGAGCAACGTAACAAGGAGTGCAAAACAAGGCCATACGTTTTATATCCAACCTTAAAGGTAGACAGCATTTTATAACATTACACAAGAGTAGATTAGGACTAAGTACACTAGAGAAGCGTAGACAACAGAAAAGAGTTAGTATGTTTTCACATATTATTATGTCCAATAACACATTATTTTCTCTTTCTTCTGCATTTTAATGAATCTGTGCACGGTATGTCTACCCGTTCAACCTGCTACAACCCTACAGCATGCAACACTAAATTCATCTACAAAGCTTTTTCATTAGAACTGCTAGGGAGCTCCGCCTACGGGAACTAACAGCGGAATAACAAAAATCCCTATGTGATCGAACAGTTCCACGTTTAGCCTTTTTAAAGATCTAGGAATTTATACAGCAAGACAAGAGAAAACACCAAAATTTAAAATGTTGTGAAATTTGCTGCTGTAGCAGTACAAAAGCAGCAAAATTTCACATTTCTACACTACTGCACCTAATTGTGGCGCGATGTCCACAAAATCTGCGATTTCTCTACGAAATTTTGATTATAACAGTGACATGTAAATCAGTAAACTACAGCCCATTTAATATCGTGCACGACATGCATACTATTGTAAGCGGTAATCCAATAGCACCAGGATCTAGTTGAGGTAAACACACTGTTCATGGGGTAATATTTTATTACTTCGGTTGGCAAGGAAGAAAACCTTCTACGTGACAAAAACCTCCAGGTCGTGAAACTCGATCCCACTATGCTGGGAGGTCCCATCCTGTGTGAATATAGCCCTCAGATTTTCAGCTTTTTTTGTGCTATTTATGTTTTGGACATTAGCCAAATAGTGACACCAAACTACTTGTTCTGGTCAGTTATAAATGTAAATTTGATCATGTAGCACACATAACTCTACTCTTTAGTTTTATAAGCAATGTGTAATGTGTAGGCCTACCTATTACACAGGTAGGCCTACACATTCAGAGACACTAATGCAGTATATTTCATAGGCACATATATATATATATATCTATATATATATACAGGCCTATATATTGCACTTTATGTGACACTTATGATTATATTATATATGTACCAAATAGTAACTAACTACCTAGTACCTAAGGCATTGGGCCAGGAAAATGTTAATTTGCGAGTCGTTAATAATATTCGATATCTTACTTTTGCATACCATTTGTGATTATGATTGTATTATATATCTTTTTATTTTATATGCAATTGTTTGCTGGAAAAAGTTGTCTAATTAGACAGTTTAGTTAATTGTATATTATCAATTATTATATTGTAGGTGAACATTTATACAGTTGCGCACCAGTAAACGATACCAAACTATCAGTCTAGGCAGTTATCCCCACGTCTTTGCAGTCAACTAGTGACCTAGCTGTAAGACCGGAGTGACAAAGGCACCACCAATACTCTTGCCACTTAGACCTAGACACTTGCTTGCTATTAACAAAACAAATTAATGAGCTTTTGCTTGATATCATATTTCAACATTTAAAATTTCTGTAAGCTGACTTCAAACAAAATGAAGTTCTAAAATGACATTTAGAACAACGTTCAGTAGCCTGCGATCCAAAACGAAAGCTCTCAACCCCAATTACAAATCTCAGGCTACTGGATGCCATAAGAAATTTGAACCAACAAATTCCTTCACATACTTTTGGATGCAAATTTTGACATGACTTCAACCACTAATTGACTCGAATTGCCTTGCACTTGTCCAGGTTGTGACCTGCACAGACATTGTGTCCTTTGCAAAGACTCATTATCATTATTATTAATATTATTAATATTATTATTGTTGCTGTTCTTTATCGGGTTTTCTTGTAAGTAGCCTATATATTTTGCAGACAAAATATAATTTGTTGACCTCACTGTGATCTTCTCATAGTGATCCTTTTGACTGGTGACCAGCAACAGCCTTAAAGTTTAATAACAGTACGAATATATTTAATTACGTTTTCATTTTATTTTTACATTATAAATTCACCATCTATAAATTATATATAATTTTAAAATTATAAGCCTTTGGAATATCAATATAATAATACCACGAAATAACTTTATCATTTATCAAACATACCACAGATATAAAAGCCTAGCATAATTAAGCAGAAACACCATGATCAAACCTTTATAATATTATGTTATGATATCTAATTACGTGCAATTCTAAAGCTATCTTCTTCCTCTTCGTTAGCACTGCAAAACCTCCTTGGCGGAGTCAAGGTGCAGGCCTCAAAACACGTTGAACTAGGGTTTTAATTGTCGGTATTGGCTTCCAGTCTCAGGTTCCTTATGGTTTTAGGCAGGAAACTCTGGAAGTAGGCAGTAGTAGTGTTTGTGCTGATACTGTGATAGAAGTACGGAAATTATGTGCTCTAGAACGTTATTAACGGCTATGAAGGCCAAAGTGAAATTAAATTAAAATAAATATTAAAAATAAAATGGAATTAATAGCATTATTACTAAATACAATTAACATCTTGCACGCCGTTATTGTTGATTGAGAAGATTAACATGCGGGCAAAGTAAGATTGGAACCTTTAAAGTAGGATGCTCCAAAACTCTAATCTCGGCCATCATTACAAAGTCTGTATAAAAACTATCAACTGCTATCCTCTGTATTGAATAATGCTTCAAATTATTTTAGCAAGTTTAGATTATGATGTTTGTGAAGCCTCTGTACCTTCGTAATAATATACTCTGCTCTGATTAACATAACAAAGAGGTCAAAAATGTTGCTGTATGGTTATGTATAAACACCACAGGCTACATAGTTGTCGACCTCTGTGCTAAGAGGTCACCGATTTAAGACCGACAGATGTGTGGCATATAAAGCGCTGGAAACATTGAACTAATTGCCGAATTTGGAGAGCGCTAATTTTTTCCCACAGCTCTCGTGAGCGCGAGACCCGTGCAATGCAAACGCGAGCAAAAAGTTCCTTGAAATTTTTATAATTGAAATTCGGCTACACGTTTTCTGACATTGTCCACTGCTTATTATATGGTGTATATATAAATGGTTTGTTTTTCATCTGAACGTTTACTCTTTTGAATCTCCAAATCTCTGAATTTGATTACAAATGGTAATTTAGCAAAAAGAATAATTTCATTGCATATTTTCATTGATTATTATCTTACTTTTTTCCAAATTTTATTAATTATGTTCAATCAATTTTCTATTAATTATATTTAAAAATTTCATTGTAATTAATTGTCGGGTCATTTTGATTGAATTTGTTGTAGCAATTAGAATTTTTTTTAAAATTTTGAAAGAAACTTCACTTCAAGGAAGGGTAAATAAATACATTAAATTTAGATTTTCAATGTATTGTACTTCTACTTCTAGTTTCTACTTGTAGGCCTATATTTAGTTTCCATTGAATTTCAATTTCTATGCACTGGAAAGTGTGGCTATGTCAAAATAAGTTGCATATTTGGAACAAGAATGAATATAAAATATCTAAAATATAATGTGGGCTTAGTTGAGAATGCTTGCTATAATTATTGTAATTGTATGTAGTGAATCAATTACTATAATAGTAGGCTGATAGTAGGCCTACCAGTACCATTAGTATAGCAGAAATCGTAAATATAATTCTATTTCTAATGTTATTGTGGTCTATTTTTTCTGTTATCGTCAACTATAAGTATAAGATGTCCCACTAGGCCACTAGTTATACAAGTTTTTGTTGTTGTAAGAATGTGGTTAGCTTTTGTAGCTGTAGGCAATTTAGATCAAAACAAAGCCAAGAAACGGAGTATAATGGCATAAAATTTAAATGCGTGATCAAAATCAGCGAGCATGGTGTAGGCCCACCTACAACAACACTGGCCAGAATGATGCGATAGATTGTTTTTTCATTTTATTTTTTGGAAATAGTAGAATTTTTCATATTCATTAAGGTTGTTCTAATAAATCTCAGTTCTCATAATTAATATTTCAAGTGAAATTTCAAGCAACTATGAAACATTTTTCCTAGTGTTCCCATCATCGGTTGCTAGATTTGAATTGTCATTGTAAGACATTGACAGCTTTGATTATTGTAGACTAGTTTTATCCAATGTGAACTTGAGTCGGTAATTATTTCTTACACATGTCATGGGTTTGTGTGAGCTTGAACTAGTATTAGTTGTCTTGCAGGATCTGAAATTTCTGCGGCTCTCAACTCTGACTACAGACTGTATTTTTAGATTTGACCATGTTTATTTTCAAAATTTGATGTGCGTCACTTGGTCTCTATATTCTGGGAGAGCTAATAGAGTTAGAGCTTTGATATAGCTATGCACAGTGATCACAACATAATGTCTATAAGATGAAACTATTTTTGGGTCGGGTGGGGGGCATAGACCCGGTAAGTAAAAATAGTCAGATATTTTTAGATTTATTACCACTGGGAGTGAAGTTTGACACATAGAGGTTTGAACTAAGCTTATTAGAGTCCCTGAAAATTCTGAGTCTGGTGAAGTTCGTCCTGGTGACTAAGGTTACTTCTGGTGCACCCTGACTCCATTAGGCGGCCTAGGAACTACATTACTTTTTCAAAGTAAAATGAGTTTCTTTTTATATTATATATTGTGCGCGAAACATTAGACCTAGACACTTGAAACTTACACCATTGGATTCTCCTGAAAATTCTGCACAAAATACATATATTATATACCTCTCTCAGACCCATCAGACTCAGTCATGTGCATGATCAGTGCAGGAGTCAGTCCGTGATCAGTCAGTGATCAACTGACAGTCAGTTTTTAAGTGAAGCCGAGAAATTGTCGTAGAATGCTTAAGTACACTTACTCAACTGCCAGAAGAAATTTTTTTTTTCCACTAATTGAAACTAGCTATTGGGTTACCTGTAAAACTGATTAGAAGATGGTAACAAAAAGTAGTAACTAAGTGTAGACACCAAGTAGTAAACTACTTAGTAGTAACTTAGTAACTAGTAACTACTTGGACACCTAAGTAGTAATGTTAGGTGCAGAATTGATACAAACGCCTTTTCAAGTAAATTCCAGAAGTGAGTGTAAAATTAAATCGTCCCCGTTCGTTGTTAGTAGTCGTAGTTCAAAGGAAAATTATATATTGACTGATCACTGAAAGCTTCATATATAGGACTAAAAAAAGTTTGATGATGCCACTAGAATTCAGGATATGAATTATTGAATGCTGATGGATCTAAAAGCCATATATACTGCCTATCAGAATTGTTGCCAAGCCGCATCATACGGCGTATCGCAGTGAAAGAGTTAATGTATAATTGTATATGATTTAAAATAAATGTTCAAATGAGCAGCTTATATGTCAAACTAAAACAGTACCGTGCATATATATAAAATGGTTTATTAAATCAATATATTAAAATGATGGTCAGTAGAGCCTGAGATTGGTGGTTGGGTGTCTGGGGTTGAGGGTTTTGGATTTGGATCACAGGTTATAACTGGCCATGATTAGTACATGTCTACCAAATAATAATTATATTTAAATTACTAATATTTCGACTGTACATACTTACAGTCATCAAAGTGAATATAAAATGAAAGTTTGGCATAAATATATAAAAGCTAAGCAATTTTATTGGGAATAAGCAAAGATGTTAAACTTTTGTAATTAGAGGATTAAAATAGTCTCAATTGCTTGGAGCACTCTTTGTTATTAAGATTTGGTTTACTGTCTTTAATTGCCAAATGCTTCTAAAATATTTCGCTTGTGTGTACAAGATGAAGAGTTCTACTAAAGCCATTGATGGTAACTGAATTACATTATCGCCTGCTTCACAGGAATGTCTAGCCACATGTGATGTGTCACCTTTGCCATGCTGTTTTGCTCTGACACCAAGTCTCCTAGCAGTTTCACCTTTGTATGTAGATGTGAAGTTTGGGCAATTTGCCTCGTAATACTAGATTGTGTTCGTGTTAGAGGTTAGTTTTTGTCTTTGGTGGATAATGTATTACCGAATTTCTGACTCTTGTATATTACCCTTGTGTTAAAGTCAAAGAATTCGTTTTAAAGATTACTATCTTGTTGCCTTGTTTCCCCTTTGTACGGTAGTAGGCACAATGATAGAGGTGGTGGGTTTGATCTTCAAGTTTAACTGTTGTTAATTAGGTCATCCTCAAATTGTTTGACCATTACATCTGCTATAGGTGGGTATCCATTTATCTTTGTAAATACTCGATATAGATGGTCAATATATTTCGTGCGACAGACATATTTTAAAACAGGTTTCCAGCTGGTGTCCATGGGAATTAAGGGTCCGATCCTTATTTGGAGGAAACGCTGCTTTTAGCTTGACCAATTGTGCCAATTTGCAGTGAAGCTTGGTGATGTTATAGATATAATTGTAGATGTGACATCGAGATTGTTTCTACATCTATGTGGTCCCAAATTGCACTCTCTCATCGATATTGAAACTCTTTCATTATAATAATATTAGGAGTAATTATTTAGTAAAAACTAATAGCATTGACAAATTTTTGATTTGTTATATAGTAATTATTTTGACCAATTATCCGTACCGAACATTGTTCACTAAATTACAAATATTGATGCTTGATGGTAAGCTGCATTTTGCCTACACAGTGAATCACGATTCAGTCATATTTTTTGAAAGACTGGTACCAAAATCTTGATATCAAGTGGCCACACCACAACTTTGCTTTGAATCAAGGTCGAAAACTGTTCAATATCTTCAATTCTTTTCAATAAACTTTCAAAATTTTGTTGTCAGTTTAAAAATTATTGTGGTTAACCAACCTTAAAACTGATAATGTTTTTATCAACCACATTAGCTGGCTAAAACAAAACACATGATAACGAATTATTGAAGTGCTGAGCATGTGTTGCATAATTTTAGGGTTTAGAATTTAGATAGTATGATTTTATGTGATTTGGACTGTGGTATATATTTTTTTTAATTTAATGTAGCTATTATTATTTGGTTAATGACCTGTATCATGTTACGTTGGAGAGGTTAGGTGTATCATGTTATGTAGCTAATGAATTGGAATAGTAAAATAACTGTTCCTACTTAATTCTTTTGTTTCATATATTATTAGATTGCATTAGTAGTCACCACTAGCCATCAAATGCTAAACATAGACAGCTGATATCATAGATATATTATATATAATAGTAAACCTATGGTTGATATGTCTATAAAAGAAATTAAGACTTCGGTTTGTCCTACATTATTTTATCATGAAATGTTCAATCCTGTCACGTGAAATGCAATACATTGCATCTAAATTATAAGCAACAGTGACTAATAAGCCTGTTGTACTTGTATTGACATTGCTGTAAATATGCACTGTTATCTTTGGTACTTATGTACGAATACCAAATCAACTTTGTTTAATCATCCGTGAATGAATGTATCAGACAATAAAAAATACCCCCAGCGATGAACCGGTCTCAATCCTCAAAACATTCCTTTCATGGTCGAATGACTTTACTTATCATTTGTAATGATATTTGAAATGCGTAATCAAATGTGTAACAACTTTGCATGCAGTACTAGCTAGTATTATAATAGGCTACACAATGAAGTTGTAGTTTGGCTCTAATCAACCTGCTTATATTTACAACAAGGATGGGATCAGTTTGAACTCACAAGTCAAAGTCAAACGTGCCGACACCAGATTGTTGACTTGACTGTAAATATAAATGGTTTCTCAATCTTTAGACAGGTGATTGCTGGTTCTCGGATTATAAATACAGTTCAGAGTAGACGTCGTATAAAGGATTATCCACTCCATCTTTGAGTATCCAGTGACATAACCTTACTCTTTTCAATGGACAAACGACCTCCACAGATCAGTCAGCCTCCTGGTGTCATGAAGAGACCTCGACTATCAGAACCCAACATGAGTACGTCTTTCGTCACTTTCATACATCCGTATGCTGAATCTGTTATTACTTCCCTGTTATATCAGGAATGTTCAGTTAGGTGCAGGATTGTACATTTTTCAGCTTAGCTGGATTCTAGATTGTGGTTTGGGGTTTGGGGCGCGAACGCAATTTATGTGGAGAAGACAACTTCTCCACCTACATTGTTTTCCTAGATCACGGCTATCTCAAAAATAGTCAATCCTGCACCTGCCTCAAATGTTTGTTGTAAATTTGTCTGTAAATTTGTCTCATGTTAGGGAATACTGACACTTCGCAAATTACGCTTGGAAATAGTCCATTTCTAGATTGTGGTTTGGGGTTTTATAAGTGCACATAGTTGT
>JAOQGN010113866.1:0-11776 GCA_027564295.1 Himantozoum antarcticum
TTATTTTTGGCGACTCGTAGGGCTCGCCAAATTCGCCAAAATTAATTCCAACGAATATTTTCTTCCAGTAGGGTATTAAGCTTCGCAGCTATAATATCTCAGCTGTTTGTGTTCAGACTGACTTTCGTAGTTAATAGCGTTGTTTCTTATTCGCATCACTTAATTGATCCCTGTTGCCGTTTCTAGTAATTATTAAATACATTTTGTTGTCTTTACACTTTGCATTGTATATTGTGATTGTAAGCACTTTGCACTATCCTTCGTAACGCTGTGCAACTGTTGGCAATGCTATTGATGTTCCAAGAGACCATGATTATTATGTTGGCCCGGATACATCTGCATTGCTAAGAGCCTATCAATGCATTGAGTTTTTGATCCCAAATAGTCATTAATGGAAGTGTACCTCCGCCCTGGGTCTTGCAAGATTATTCTGAACAATGGAACAGTCTCTGCTAATATTGAGGGATTAATTATTTGCTGATTTGCTTGTTCCGCAATTATCTCCACATCAGTCCGTAAATCCTTGCATCTAAAGTTGATTTCCCCCATAAAGATTACCAGATATGTTGGATCTGTATTTTATCAACCTTGTGTTGGAATTAAAGTATTATAATAAAATAATGGATTGCGATGCATCATAACAGGCATAACACACATAACAGGCACAACACAAATGTAACTATTATGTGCCAATATTTTTGTTTAGGCATTTGGAAGGGTAGACAAGACTGGTACCACTGATTACACAGAATACTGTCTGGCACATTTATTTACAGCATATGCGTTTTCTAATGGTGTCCTTGGATTAGCATATATTGCTTCATCTTCCAGGTCCACATATGGCGGGATCTGCTCAAGATGTACGTAATGACTTCATTATGCAACTCTTGAAATTTGATGTGTTCCTCGTGTTTAAGTTCTTGAAATTTGTTAGATGATAATTATAGTTTCAGAAATGGAGCTACTTAGGTGCGGTTGAACTTGATGTACCTTTTATTATCATTTTCATTATAATTCATCGCAAAGCAATAGAAAAACAAACTATGTGGATATCTAGCTAAGCTCGCTTTTAGGAGTTGTTTTTTTGGGGCATAAATGTCTTTTTCTTGTGACTCAGATTAGCTAGCATATTTTCAATTAATCTAAGAGGACTCGAATGTCAGTAATCATGTGTTGGTCAGCAATTGATATAAGAACATGCTGTTTTACAAAGTGATTTACATTATTTATTTGGTGAAATTATCATGTGAGTTCAATGACATTATCAAGGCATCAATATACTTATAGTCCGAGTTCATGCACACAACTACCCGTTCTGTTACAGCATTTTATGATCCTGCCCTCTCTACTCAGGTCTACCTCAATACCGGCTGGAGTTCCGCTTATAACAGAAAATCGGAAAAAATACTGACACAAGAAGCTGAAATTGTGCTCGCTCATGAATTAGGTAATTTGTATTTTTGTATTGTATTATTTAATTACATTTCTAATATCAAAACATTAAGTATTTGATAACATTGAAATGTTTAAAATAAAAATGTTACTCTATAACTAAACTATAATACAAAAGGCTGCACTATGAAGTATGAATAATGTGACATATCAAACTCAAAGAAATATTTCTGACGCCTAAATGTGCCACATTTAGGGAGCCTTCAACCTGCGGCATCTGCGATGCCAGAATATAAGAATAAAAATATTCTGATAAATTATTATTTTAATGCTGGCGATGCCGTTTTTGCTGGGTTTTCTGGGACTGATTGGAGTCGGTCCCGAGACGATGCCACTATTGAATGTAGCACCGCATCGATGCGTTCTAACTGGCTCTGATTTTTTACATTGAGACCTGTCAATAATAGATTCGCTGTGTTTATACTATTCGGGAAATATTTGTATAAATAACGATTGGATGTAGTTGCTTTTACGATAGGCATGATGATTTACTTGACTCGCCAAAATAATCCTGTGAGTATTCTCCTTGCTAGAATCTTGCGATGCAGTGATGTTTTATAAATAAAACTAAAATAATAAATTCAATACTTGGAATCGCATCAACCCGTTTTACCTTTCCTGTTTCATTTTTGGTGGCATTGCCTCGTCGATCCCAGAGCTCGCAGGCTCCTTAAGACTCAGCTACTCTTGCATGCCTAACATTAAAAATACAATAGACGCACACAACAACAAAATAATCAACAATAATGCAGCAAACACAACTACCACTGAAAGAACATGTAATTGCAGACAAAAGAATCAATGCCCCCTCAATGGTAACTGCCTAAAAAGCAGCATAATTTACCAAGCAACAGTTACCAGACTTGACAGCAAGACAAACGAAACATACGTAGGACTTTGCGAAACATAATTCAAAGCTAGATTCAATAACCACAAGGCATAATTCACACACTCAACCAAAAAAAACAGCACTGAACTAAGCAAACAAATTTGTCAACTGATGGACAGCAACACAAATTACAAAACACATTGGAAAATATAAAGATCTTGCAAAGCATACTCCAATACAAACAAAATATGCAACTTGTGCCTACTAGAGAAATTCATAATAATATGCAAACCGAAGTTACGCTCTCTCAATAAACGCAACGAATTAACCAGCACATGCCGCCATGCCCGTAATTATCTGGTCAGTAATTTCAACGAAAATTCACCCTCGCTACGACATCATCAGTCACATAACCATCACGTGACTAGATCGGCGCCGCCATTTTGAATCATTCCACTCTATTCAATTGGCGCAAGACCACGTACTCTTACTCACCTGACGATTGATGAAAATTTTGAACCAGAACTGTAGTGAGGAACACCAATAAGTATCATTTTAGATTACTTTGTTACAGTAATTATTAAACTCTACTTAGTATTTATTTATTTATTATTCATTACTTCGTATTGAGTACTCTACTATTGTATTCTGAGCATTTTTCAATGCTAGTACAATTATTATATATATATATTATATATTTGATTTAAAATCATTTGGTTAACTTTTACTACTTTATTTTACACAACCATTGGATTCATGCGTATGATGTACGCAATCATCAGGTGGAATGATGATTCCACCTGATGATTGATAATCATAATGATAATGATGATAATAATCATCATCATCATTAACAAATAATAATCATCATCATCATTAATCAATCATCATTAACATTAACTGATGATGATAATCATAATGATGATTATATATATTTATATATATTTATAATTATATTACTATATATATATATATGTAAATTGTCATATACTACATATATGACAAATTTTTAAGCAATAGGAGGCAATATTTTATATATATAGAGCCCCTTTCTTCTCCAAAATACAGAATTTTACAGATGTATAGTTGCCTGCACTCAAAAATATACAAGGTGCAACATTATTAAGGTGCATATATTATATATATACTCGTATTTGAGGACAGCAGCTGTTTCGCCTGATTAGGGCTGATTAGCGCAGCTCAGAGTGGAACAGCGCAGCTCAAAGTTACACCATTGCAGTGAAACGTAATTATATATACGATATATATATATTATATTATATCTCCTCGTATTTATGCAACAAAGCATTTTTAAAATGTGTGGTGTACCAAGACAGAGTGCTCAAACTGCTCTAGAGCAGTGAGCTTTGCACAAGGCTGCAGCATTGGTACACCTATGCAGAGTGCTCAACCAAACTTGCATTGCTACAAGTTTGGGAGCATATTACTCGGGCAATATATTATATTATATATATATACATTATATTTAGTATATTTCATTCATAACTTAGAAGATATGTTTTTCAGTAAAAACACTTCTATTGTGATTGATAATAAAAATAGCAAAATGGTAACTATGCAATTATAAGAGATAGACAAATACTATACAAAATCAAAGCATATGTAAAATATCATGGAACTATAATTTCGCAAATGACATATATTTGTATTATATGACTGATTATATGACTGTATTATATGACTGTATTATATGACTATTTCTATTATATGACTAGTCTAAAAGCTGTAGTCATTTTACCTGCATTAGTGCTGCATTTTGGTTAGCATGGCCATTTCATGTTATCCAGCATGCAGCAATTTAAATAGTCCGATGATTTGTTAGCAGTGACTTTTTGCAGTAAATTCTGGAGTTTAAATTTAACTGAGCTGTCTCGAGGAACGTACAATTTGATGTTTGATCCATTAGCGAAATTGATGCATTTTTGCATATATTGGCTGCTGGCTGTGCTCCAGAATGTAGCACCATAGTGAAGGTGAGATAGGAGAGCCAATCCTTCAAACAGCTAGTCCGGACCGTAGCAGTCCATGCCACAGTCAGTTTGGGCCCCAGAAGTTTGGTCCATAGTAGTTCAGGTCCCCCAGAAGTTCAGGCCACAATCAGTTCAGACCTCCAGTTGGGGCTCTCAGAAATTCAAGCACCAAACAACAAGTTCGGGCAGCATAACTTATAAACGTTAAATACAAGAGATTAATAATAACAATTCGGTACCGGTAATCATTCGTGGGCGCATAAGACTTATAATTACAACTCTGTAATTGAGCAGCTCTGTGGTGAAACATATCGCGGTGGACAACTCTACATGTCTACCCGATAATTTACTATACGCTAATGATATTCCTGTCAATTATTGCTGTGATTATCACCGAGCTAGGCAGCTTTTCCACCACAAACTGGAGAGTAACAGAGATGTTTCATTAATATGTTATTTTGCTATGCCACGAAATCACTTTGAATGTATCCCACTGTTTGAACACTAACTCCCAACCTTCAACATCTAACCTATTTTTCCCAACAGAAGTTGACAAGGATGACAAGGTCTTTCAGAGAGCTGCCAAAGATCTGAAACTGCAGTTTTTTATAAAGTCTTGCCACAAAACGATGGATTACAGAGTGGGTGGGAATATCAACGTTGTGGCATGCTGGCCCAGTATTGAATGTATCCGTGCTGATGCTATGGTTATAGCTGTCAAAGATGATCTTAAAATGGACCAATCAGGAGTTGGCGGCATGTTGGCCATTGCAGGTTTGCTATGTTATTAATAGTTGCATTAATTAATTATATGTGTATATAATGTTAGCCTCTTTCGCAACCCTGTTCACGGAACCTGGAGAATCTTTGCCTAAATATTACCTGTGGTACGGTTCACAAAGGTCGCGATAAATCCGGAACAGTACACCAATATTATCATGGGGGGCGGCTATAATAAATATTTATTGTTCTGTGACCTGCTGTATTCCAAATAAATGGATTAATTAAACAAATTAATTAAAACCACCGATCTGTTACATATATGGCTCTATATTCAAAGCTCTCATAACATGTCTGTGGAGGGGAAAGTAACTCCCAATGCATGTAATAGCTACTAATACTGTACGTCTGTACTTGCTACTAACGGTACTAGATATAACAGACTACTACTACTAAACTAATGGTTGAAGGTAAGGAAGATTACATGGTCCTTCCAGTTGAAATTTGCGTGATTTGTATTGAAACTAGAATTTGAACCAAAATTGATGGAACAAAACTGCAAACCAAACTCTATTCAGTAATAAATGTCACCGCATGTTTAGGCAGTTAGATTTAGAATGTAGTTAAAAAGCAGTGCTCAGTGTTCAGACTCTAAGATTCTGTAACAATTCCCAAATACAGACAAATCTTTCATGTGCAAACATAAATTTTTTTGTTGAAAAGTTTGCAATAGATCCTTTAAGAAAACACTTACACTTTGACTACTGCTCAAAATAATATTTGAATATTGTGAGGTTCACACAACAATGATTTGCGACCTCCGCATTAGTTAATAAACTGATTAAAAACTATTACAGGTCATATTTTATTTTGTCCCAAACTTATGAACCACTTTGATTATTTTTTATTGCTAAATAATAAAAATATAACACAACCATATTTTAGGCCACGACCCCCGGTTTTGTGAACAGGGTCGCGACTGTAATTGTATTACTGTAATTGTATTACTGTAATTAGTGATTTATATATCTAAATTCCAACACTATTAATAAATAAATTATTATCATAGGAATGTTACACAAATTAAAATGCGTTATTGCAGTTCATGATTTCTTATATTTTAGTCAAAATAATGTCTAGAAACTAAAATTTGTCATGCTTCATCTGATTGGAAGCTACGTTTTGTAAATAAGCACCTCTTATATGTTTAATTTAGATCCAGAAGCTGCTGCTTTGCTGAGAAATCGCTACATTGCCGCTGAACTCGATATGCCAGGCTCTTGCCAAGAGATTCCCAGTGACACGAGCTCCACACTATATGGAATGTATTTAGTGATAGTAGTAGACAGCAAAGACAAGAGCTCATTGGAGAAAGGATTTGCCAAGGCACTGGAAACGGCGGCTAATTATGAACTGTCCAGCCTGGTCACCAATCTCATTGGAAGTGACATGTAAGAAAATATCTGTCATTAATGCTGACAATTAACTTGAACGATAGCCATAGAAATAACAATAATAATAGTAGTAATAATAATAATAAGAATAATAATAAGAATAATAATAATAACTTTATCTGTCTTGTGCTTGTGTTTGAATTACTTGACTTGCTGTACTGGCTCTTCAAGCTATCTGCAAGGATCATAAGTTCGAAGCCGACCACTAACTTGACAATGACAATGGTATCCCCAGCCATATTTTACCAGCATCTTTCAGTATTTTATACCAGTGTTTTTCCATACTCTATCCTCCATACGTCTATCAGTGACACAGTCATTGATCAGGTGGAAGAATACCGATACCTGGGCATCGCATTCAACAACAAACCGTAATTTTAACTCCGTCTACATTCAGGAAGCCCTCAAATGAATTTACTTATTTACATGTAAGAATACACAAACTAAGCTACATGTATATAGTGCATCAGACTGACTGATGACAATCCAATACCGTATGTGCAGCCGCATCTGACAAAACCTCTCTATAGTGACAGCTGTGCCTGTTTTAGTTTTGAACGATTGTCATCAGATGGATACAGATCTGTCAAGTTGTACGCCAATCTACGGACTGACTGTTTTAACTGCTACAGTACATCATTTTTATATATCAAATCTCGTGAGATTTTTGCTTTCATGAGTCTATTTTCTATACACCCTCTTTTAATCTTCAAAATGTTGAGTAATTATTCTTTATTTTTCTGTTTTACCTTTACTTGGAGGGTAAACCTGCCAGCCATTTTGGGAATCCGAAAGAAAATCTGTTTTTGACCATTAATACGCAAAAGCAGAGTGTGACACCCCATCAACCATGTCATTTTTGGAAAGCTCTAAGAAGCAGCTTTCTCCGGATAGGTAATATAAGGACTTTTGGCATGATCAGAGTTAGGAGCAACTTATATCAGAGTCTGATCAATTAATAATCCATAATAATAATGATCAATAACTCAAAAGTTCAAGGATTTACACTAACCCCTAATGCCCTTATTGTTGTAGAACACTATAGAGTTCCTAATATGTCCAAGCTATCTATTCACATGCAGTTGGTGGGAAAATAATCACAGGATTGGGATTAATTCACTTTCCAAGTAGCAATTTGTAAACGAAAATGGGAATGAAAATTCGACCATCTTTGACCAGCCACATCACCTCCTGTATGGCTACTAGACATTTGAAACTATAGATTATAATTGAACAGGATCTGAGCTTTTTAAGAAGCCCAATATAAAATCTGTATCTTAAATACTTTAGTTGCTATTACTGATTTAGTCATGGACGACTATAGTCTCCGATGGCAGGAAAGGTGACACAGCAGTCAGCTGGTCAGCAACACCAAATAGTCTTTTGCTTTATCTCTCAAGCATTTATTTAGACAAATCAACAGGCAAATAACATACATGTACAATGTACATATACATGTAGCACCTGTACATGTACAATGTACATATACATGTAGCACCTGTACACATACATGTACAATGTACATATACATGTAGCACCTGTACATATACATGTACAATGTACATATACATGTAGCACCTACACAAATGTGTGATGATGACTTTATGCTGCCCACTGCTTTATTTCTTAACTTTAGGACAAGATTTGTTTCGGTCACTGAGTCTGCCAAAATTATGATGGATTGCTTGTCAACCTTACCCGAAAAGACCAGCCTTCAGAATCTGTACATTTGCGAAACAAATATGCATAAGATCGGATCTCTTAGAGAACAAATGAAAAAGTATGGTCAAGGAGTTGATTTCCAGGACGATGCTTGTCCAGGTAAGGCTTTCATCATAGTTTAGGTTTGGGAGTTGGGACCAGTTAATAATTTAATATGCTATTTATGGTCATCAATCATTAAATTAATAACATTTTAATCAATGGTCAACTTTATGTTCTTAAATTAATGAATAATTTCATGTAAATTAGTTAATTAATATTCAAAATTGACAATCAATTTAATGAACTGAAAAATGAAACTTTTAACTGCCATTAATGATTACTTTAACTAATTCAATGAAGAGATTAATGAAAGTTTTCCATGTAATTAATGATCAATTTAATGATTAATGCGGTAAACAAATTGCAAACTTATTTAATATACAACCCTAAAGAATCTTTTCCCTGAAATATTGATAAATTTAATGATTAATGAAGTGACCATGGAAATTAATTTAATGAAATGAATTAATCTAAATGTTTTTCTCAGCGTTAATGATCAACTTAATGAAAACTTTCTTCAATTAATTGACACCAATCCTGCATCATACCAGAATCGTCAATTGTTTGGCCACATCAATGTAATAGGAATGTACCGCTTAAGGGATTCAATAAGGAATTAACTGCTTGTGAAGTTTCTGTTTATATTCTACTCTACCCTCCAAGTTTGCACAACTATTTAAAGCTAATTTTCTAAGCCAGTCTATCTGAAGTATATTGACACAAAACTTGTGACCATTAACTTGTGACCATTAACTTGTTTTGCGGCCATTGCAAATATTTGTGTTGTTTTGCTTTATTTTCATCAAGATAGTGACAAAGTATGGCTAATTTCGGGTGTTTTCTGTGTGTGGCTAATTTCTGTTTGAGAAATCTAAATTTAAATAGAGAACTATTAATTATGAGAAAAAGACAAATCATCCTGGATGGTATTTATAAGAACCTCATCCGTGGCAAGAATGAGCCTCATCCATCGCTCAATTCGCCCGACCGATTGAGCAAAAATAAATTTTCATCCAATACAAATTGATTTTGAGAATTTTTAGAATTAATGTAATTTGTTTTCTCAATATTAATAGTAAGTTTATTTCTGAAGTGCCAGTTATTTAACGATTGAAGATCAAAATTTTATTGAGGGTTGATTTTATTTAGTTTTTTATTCAACAAATAAGTTTGTGTTGTCAGCACAGAGCACGAGTGCTCTGTGCTGACAACACAAAGCACTCATGCTCTTGTGCTGATTTAACTGATATTTTAGATGATATATTTTTGATGATAAAAAATCTGAAATAAGGAAAATTTATCATCAATCTGCTGGAATCAATAAAATCAATAAAGTATTACGCAATGTTCTTGAATCATAATCTTGAAACTACTTTAATTTTCAGTTCTTTGATGCCATTCTTTATAAGGTCTATACCTCATACTATGGTTTTCTGCACTGGTTTACCAATATATAGTGCTGGTTTTAATGGTACGTTTTGTCTGACCACTATCAACCATGTACAATGTCCAGATTTCTGAAACCATGAAAGTGTTCGGAAGGATTGCTTCACATGACAGGGTTGGATTTGGGTACAGGGTGAAAGGGTTGGATTATGGTGACAGGGTCAGATTTGGGTGGCTCAGTGGCTAGAGTCTTGCTCATGGCCCACAAGGTATTGGTTTCGAGTCCCAGTCAGTCCATCCTGTTGCGAAGGTGAGCTTTTTATTTCACACCTAGCTTCTGCTTCTCTTGCAAGATTCTAGCTTCGAGGCCGTTAAATAGGGAGCAAAAGCACAGCAGTAACATACAAAAATAAACTTAGCAAACATGGATGTAGCCTATTCATAATAATTGTAGTGCAATTCTTGTTCAGTTGAATAAAAAAAAATGTTTAACAGTTGTTAATTTTTGAGGTTTAGCTTTTGAGGTTTTATGGCGGTAGAATACCCTACATGACAAAATACATGTTTGATTTTTACTTCGTTAATTCAAAAGATGCTGATAGTTGTGCCACTAATGTCAAATTTCCAGCGAAAACTTGCACTTTTTTGCACTGAGGTGACAGCTTTAGCAATTCGACCATTCAGCACTTCGGCACTTGTGGTATTGCAGTTGATTCCTAAATGATGATGATAAAAAAAATGTGCAATTTTATTTTGAGCAAAATAAAACTAACTTGTACTTTGTATCAATCATAATATTGTCAACTGCGTAATTTGACTATGTATAATATTTTCAGATATTGGTTCAAAGATGATATCTATCTGCTCCCACACTGAAATGGAGAGTGACATATTCATTAGAAGATATTCCTCCGAATTGTATGATTAATCCTTACCAAGTATATAACGAGCAGCCATGCAGAACATTGTGAGATAGACTAAGGCGTTCTTGAATATCATTATTTAGTCTGGATCTCAAGCTACAAAACTTTTCCCCACCCTACCCGAAACTGATGCATACTGTTATTAGCGAATTCATTATGTATACTGATATAACGATGTATGGTGTACACCTACACCGAGATGTACACGGCTAAGGGTAACTCGGCTTGTTTCGATTTAGAATGTGGTATGACAGGGACATTTTTATATTCTAACATGAGGGCCTCTGTTCTATACTTAATTTAAAACCCCTATGATCATTATCTGATTTGTAGATGAGATTTGAGGAGTCTGAACACAGTCCAAACACTGACCCTCAATTGTTACCTCAGCTATTTCTTTGACTCTTCGTTGTTGTTAACCCTGCTGTGGTAACTGTAAATTGGTTCAAGCCATGACCTTCATTATTCTCACGGAATAATCTTGGTGATTGGTGATTACTTGTGATAATTAGCTCTTGTTGATCAGCCTCATTCCATACTCATTAATCTCTTAATCTAATAATCTACGAGTAGCACAGTCCTGGCAAAATACCTGATGCCCGCTACAGCACAAAACCTGCAGGATTCTATTGTTTATATTCATTAATTATCCATTACCCTCTGCCAGCTGTTTGATGTCTTTGCGTTGTTGGTAACCCTGCTGTGATAAATGACTGTGGACCGGTTGAAGCCACGGCCAAATAAATATGTGCTTTGATTATCCTAGAGGATTAATATTGGTGATTAATCTTGGTGATTGACCTCATAGATTAATTGTGTTGATTTAGTTGCGTTGATTACGTCGATTATCTTCCACCAGGTTGATAATTCAAGTTTATTGCTGGAGAATGTTGGCAATAATTGCCTCTACAGCTTGAGAACCACAGGATTCGATTATCTATAATAATTATATATCTACTGACTACTGTAGTTCTGTCTGTATAATGTTGATTGATAATACGGTAGTACATTGGTATTAATCTCCACATTGATATTAATCTCTCGTATGTTGGATTTGACAATTATTTATCCAATGCCAATACAGAGTGGTGGTACTGAGTGGCACAGATTGTGTAGGACCCCTGCAGCACCCTCTTACGTCTACATGACAAAAACCGGCATTATGGAATCTCCCCCCGTTGTGCGCGCCTAGAACTTCCGGGAACTCCCTGAGGGAGTTCTAGGCGGCCCTTATGGCCCCCTCAGGGAGTCCCTGAC
>JAOQGN010113977.1:0-11776 GCA_027564295.1 Himantozoum antarcticum
TCATAATATTTTGTTTTATTCTGAATCCACACATTAATGTAGTAACTTTATGAAGAGTACTGACAAGAAACATAGCACAGTAGTGTACAACATTTCATCCAACAAAAACAAGTTTCCCAAGGGGTTTGGAAACTTTGGATAACTAATACTAGTTATATAACACTATCGTGCCTGCACGATAATAGTATGCCACGCTTCCGCATAGAGATCAAGATAGACTAGTGCCGGCACTAAGTAGTGACACGACTCTCACGCAACTATAGCACGACTCTACAAGAACCGCCATATAGACCGATACAGAATTGAGTAGTGCCACGATTATACAGTGACACGAGTCATAAAGGACACGCTACCACAGACTACAACTACCAAATACCCCAGTGCTACTACACTATATCCAATAGTGGGAGTAAGTGAACACCGGAAACAGAGGACAACTCCCCAGAAACCAGGACACTGAAGCAGAAGTCACAGACATTTGGGTGAATAGGTAAGACGTTTGTTTTTTAGATCCACTACTGTTGCTACCTTGTTACCAAAACAGTAGTTCTATTCAATCTATGTTTTTCTGAGAGTAACAAACCAGTGATTAGTGATTTTGGAAAGCCATAGCGGCCATCCACACGTTCTCAGTTCACAGAACCTCAGAATAACTTAGAGAGAATTCTAGACTGTGTTGGTACCAGGTGGTGGCAAGTCCATCACTGGAAGAATATACCCAAGGCCAAGGGTATACATCTCCGAGTATCTACAGACCTATGCCACCAGAAGTGGGTACCCTGCAGCCTGCAAGACCATACTCTGAGTATAAGTTTTTTTTGTAGTTTTTTAGTTTAGATCACATGTGCACAATAATTTAGCAATGATAAATTACACAATAACTTAGTAATAAAATGCCTAGGACAACTAGACAACGCAGTAGAAGGGGAGTAACCACGTCCCGCTTATGGCTGCCAGCTTATCCATCCCAGCTAGATCTGATCTAGGCAACCTAGAGTTTGCGCAGGGTTTGACTAGGACAAGGGAAGAGCCGCCAAGAAATGATAGCCCCAAAATCCAACTGACAGCAACGCTACACCCGTGATGATGATACAGATCACCATGGAGCAACTAGCTAACCTGATAGGGCACAACCAAGCCCCCAAACCAGTCAAACTAAAAAGTCCAACATTTTCAGAATGCTCTGATATGAGGAAATATCTGAGATTATTTGAGATAGTAACACAGCAGAACCAATGGATTGAAACTGAAGCTGGAGTGCACCTCCGCAATGCCCTGAGCGGAGCAGCCCAAGACATAGCCTACTCCTTCCCCAACATGAAGTTCGAAGAACTGATGGAGGAGCTGATCAGTCGATATGCCCTGAGTCCCATGGATGCCCAGTTTCAACTCAAACACCTGGTCCGGGAGAGAGGCATGAATCCGGAACAGCCAGCAGATGAGGTAAGGCGGTTGATAAGGAATGGTAGCAAAATACCAGCACACCTCTTGGATGAGGAAGAGAGTGAGGCGTTCCTCATGGCATTAGATTGGCCCGAACTGGCTATGCACATATTGACTGCAAACCCTAAGACCCTCCAAGAAACCGTCCAGGTGGCATAGACACACCAAACATTCCGGAGGCAAAGCCGTAGTGTGAAGATAGGAGAACTTGGCAACCCGGAAGAACTCTCAGAAGAAACCACACCACCTGAGCCCGCCCAAACCCAAGAACGGAGGTTTGAACAGCTGTCTACCCAACTCTCACAACAAATCCAGTCTGCCCAAAGTCAAACGAACCATAAAATCCACCAACTCGCCCCAACCATAGAATCACTGCTCTCCCAAGACGGAGAAGTGATATGTTACCACTGTGGCAGCCATCATTTTGTCAAAGGATGCCGCCACAAGTCTATCAAGGGTACTCACCCTAGATGTACAGGCCCCCCATATCAATAGAACCCACAAACCGATGTGCAACCAGGCAGTCGGAAAACTACTTGTGCCCTCGATCACACGGCAAGATCGGGGGCTGAAGGAGTTCGCCACGCCCACACTATGCATTTAGTGGAAGAAAAACCCTGCCACAGAAGTGGCCACCCCAGCTGGGCCCCCACCTATGTGGTGTCAACCACCACATTCCTCCGCCCCCCTGAAGCCTACCAATAGGACCGCTGGCCTGCAGTTGCCAAAGAAACCAGGTTAACAACAGCTAGTAAAGTCCAGGGTGCCCAATGAGGAACCCCTCAGCTGAATCTACTGGGCAGTCAATACCCAAGTGCCTATCCCCAACCAACAGTTACAAGAGGCATCCCCCGAACTGAAAAGTTGGGTCAGATAATGGGAATGTTTGTCCATACGGGAAGATGGCCTGCTATAAGCCACCCTGATGATAAACCAACGGTCACTCACAGTGATGGCTTGCTCTCCCTCTCTACACCGGGCCATTAGTACAGAAACCCACAATGCTGCCCACCTCGGCGAATGGAAAACAGTGAAAACTCTCCAAATGAACTGGCACTGGCCAGGAATATATGCCGATACCAGACGTCTAGTCCGGGCTTGTACTGTCTGCCAGCGGCTAAAAACTCGGGCACCCATCAACCCAGTCCCAGGCACCGGCTGTACATTGGCCGAACTTGGCAGCGGGTTGCGGTGGACTTCACCGGCCCGCTAGATACTACCCCCAGAGGCAACAAATGGATTCTAGTTGTCACGAACCATTTCACCCGTTGGGCGGATGCTATCCCCATCCCTGATGCGACGGCCATAACAGTGGCCTGCACCTTACAGGAACGGTCCTTTGCCCAGTTTGGTATTCCAGAAATACTCCATTCTGACCAAGGTAGAAACTTTGAGAGACAGCTAATATTGGAACTCTGTAAATTATGGGGTATAGACAAATCCAGAACCGCCCCCTACCACCCCCAGGCAAATGGCATCTGTGAACGGTTAAACAAAACACTGGGAGACTGTTTGTGCACTCTACTAGAGGATGAGGGTCGCAACGTACAAGATTGGGTTTTACTGCTGCCGCATATTATGCAAGTAATCCGCGCTACCCCTCATCGAGTAACTGATGAGTCAGCAAACTATCTCATGTTGGGCCGTGAAATCTGCCTACCCTCACTACTGACTTATGACATCACGGCAGATGGCCAACAATATGTGTCTGAATATGCACAAGATCTGAAAGTCTGTAGCGGCACTGCCCATGATTTGCTCAGAACCCAGCAGCTACAAGCTCGCGTAGAGGATATTGAAGAACCCTCGCTCTTCAAGGCAGGTAACTCAGTATGGCTCAAATCGTACCAACTCACTAAAGCCAAAGCCAAGAAACTAAATGCAAAATTTGTAGGACCATATTTAGTAGTGGAAGCCCTCCTCTTTCATACTTATTGGCTGCGACGCGGCGATAAGTATGATAAGCGATTAAATTGCATATTACAGCCGATAGAGGCACATCTGAAGTACTGTCTAGAGATGGGCCTAGAGCCAAACCACCTGCAAAACCCCCTAGAATTAAACCCACAGCTACAGAGTCACCAGACACTCCATTACCCTTTGCTGCCAGTGATAATAATCGACATCATGTTAGACATGCAGCTTGGTGGGAAATACCTCCTATTCCAGAGTATCAACAGAGAGTGGAAATTACCTCCCTCCCGGGAAATGTCCAAACCCCATCTGCATTAACCCAACCCATAACTGACAGATCAGTGTCAAGTAACACAGAATGTGACAAAAATGGCAAGAAAACAGTACCATTAGCCGTTTGTTGAGAGTTACCCTCTCTAACGGACGAAGACAAGGATCACGCAACTCCCCAGTATATTACACCAACATATGATAGAGACTATCCTGTATTGGGTTCTACCTGCATGAACCATAGACCGCGCAGAGACCGGTGTTTCTAAACGCAATACTATAATGATTGATTAAAAACGGTCAATCAGTCTAGATCCTATATACCCACGGTACAGCCTCATTGCCGAATAAACTCGTTGGCCGCCATCTTTCACAATAGAATTGCCTTTCCTATTTAGATAGTGCTGGTCGCCAGACGTGAATTCCACAAGCTCCGAGACAATCCATTATATACTTCAAAATGTACCACTGCCGATACTGCTATTCAGTCTTCCCCTCGATACAACTACTTAACTCTCATGAAGACAGTCATAGAAGGTTGTACACCTGTCGAGTGTGCGATAACAGCTACCCCATGGGGTATTCTATATTCAGACATACGAAAGCAACAGATCATTATGTCAATAAGGATAGTGCTCTGGCCAGACCTATTGACCGGAGGGTAGCATACAAAGGGTCAAATCCTAGACCGCCTAAAGATTTTGGAGTGAATATTAATCGACTGGCAGTTATTGTACCAAGGCGTACCATGACACATGCTGAGTGTGACCAGCAAACGAGAGACAGTTGCTGCCGTATTACTACCCGAAAGGTAGAGTATACAGCCAAAGGAAGAGCCAGAGTCCACTCACCTGAAGTGAAGTCAGTCATAGTTAGACCACGGAACCCCAGCTTTTCTCTTCACAATCCACTAACTAGTCCTCGAAGGTACCACAGCCCCTTGCCCCCTAGGGGGCAGAAAAAGAAGAACCGTAAGAAGTCTGCTAAATGCCAGAAGAGGACGTCTAGCCCCTGTTCCACACCTCATTGCACGAGTGCCACAGTAGTGACCGAGCCAGAAGTAGAAGTTATGCCCATTAGTTCAAGTTCTGCCGCTACTGAACCCCGATCTGCATCACCTCCCTTGTCTCCCGCCTCTGCAGCTATAGAGAGACGGTTATTATTTGGCTCGGATTTGGAGGACGAAATACTACTGTAAGGCACTTTCCTCAGTACTATTGTATTGACTCTTGATCATAACTTGTAAATAGTAATTATCTGAATGTATTGCCATTCCCACGTACTGGATATTAGTACTTAGCTCTTACATAATTTTTAAACGTCAATTGCCAGTTCATTCCAAATATTATCTTCCTATTTTTTTTTGTATTACTTTTTTTATCGTGCGATGTGTACCAGTATGTGACCTTCTAGTTCAATATAATTGCCAATGATCATACCAAAGTATTGCACTCCTTGTAGTATTATCCGAGTTTATGTATTATATTTTTACTTTATCTGTGGCATCGTGGAAATGCCAATCTTTCAAGGGGGTCGTGTCATAAACTCACCCTGCTTTTCCCCTTGTGATACACTCCTTAACTAGTCGAAGCAATGACCATTGTGCTCAGTAGCATATTCTTTTGTACATGTTTCAACATGCTATTTGCATAACGGAGTGTGCATGACAGTATTTACCCTGTACCATTAAGGGTCGGTAATGTGGAGCCCCATTATATTTCTTTTGTATTACTTTGGCATTAATCTAAGGCTAAGCCTTTTTGCAATATATATCCCTTGCCCATAAGGCACGGTGCTCAGTTGTATAAAATAGACGTTAGTGTACCATACTCCACTCACTACAGCTTCAAGTAGATTCCCCACAATTGCATAAACATAAAACGCAGATTTATAGGTTAAATATTAGTCAGCTTTTCAATAATCAGTAGATCACTCCAACAAAGCTCTCTCTGTTTTTGATGAGTTGATGTCCGTTACACTAATTTATAACAATGTTACATATCGTTCTGATGCTTATAAACTCTAACTAGCTGTTACCAATCCAAATTTAACTTTATATTTAACTGCAAGTTCATTTCCACATAATTGGCAAAGCTGTGTTTCGAATCTTGATCTTACTAAAGACATCCAATTGCTCTCATGCAATCTCTAGCCATACTTATATTCTACTACCAAAAAATACTGGTTATTCCAACTTGAGTTCTATTCTTTCTAGTTTATTTCACAGAGACGTAGTGAAATATCACAATTGTGTTATAATTGTTTTATAAAGCACAATATAATAATAACATTTGCTATATTACAGGTTCACGAGGCAACTGTTTAATTTTTTTTGTGTTGAATGGTGATCATCTGTGTAATCACCGATCAACTCAACTTAATTCCAGCTTCCAGATTAAACTGATTGACTCGGTTAAATTCCCGGTTCCAGATTATACTGATTGACTCGGTTTAATTCCAGCTTTCTATCAGATCTACTCTTTTCAGTCGCTTATTCATATAATACTCCAAATTCCATCTAATCATTACCTGCCGAAAATATTTCCTAGACTTGCATAATTAGGGAACCTCCGGTCTTGTACATTATTCTTTTGTGTTCCAGCTTTTTTTATTTTCGTCAAACGTATTATAAACTTACCAAGGATAAAATATAAACATGTACATAATGAAATACAACAAAGGAGAGTTTATATAAGAAAGCGAAATGGTGGATCTTCATTATTACATAATATGTATATAAATATTAGAATGCAGTATATTTGTAATTAATAAAGCAAGTTTCATCTATAAAGAGTAAATCTCCTAATATAATATATGCACAAAAGGAATATAAGATAAGAATATTTATTACTAACGTGCAAAGGTATTGCAATGCTGATATAATACAATAGGCTTTGGATCCACACTGATAAGGCTGACTTGCTGACAGGCCCAAAAAATTCTCTGAAAGCAACCTTGGAATGGCATACAAATTGATTAAATGTCGTGCTGGGCAGCATTGTGGCCCTGAACACATGGTATTATTTATAGAGTTCTGTCACACCTCTTGGGTTAAGTGATTATTAGCATTATATTTATCATAACATTGTGTATGATTTATTCAGCTTTTAATGTTTTTCTATATGATTTGTTTAACTCAACAAAAATCAAGACTAATAACAATAAGAATAATAACAACAGAGTTGCGCAATACAGGTGCGCCGATGTGTATTTTGCATGGTACAAATACAAACCATCTGCAAGCTTTGCTGAACTGTAAGCACCAATAGCATATCTTCAAAACATTATTCCTTTTTAAGGAAATATTTATACGGAAAAAATAAATAAAATGTACTATCAATATTATTATACCAACTACATATCTGTCAGCTATGCTTTGAAGTTAGACATCTAAACACACCATTCCTTGTGTCCACTCCTCATCATTTTATTTGTTGTGCCCTTCAGAATTATGTTGGCGAGTGTCAGTTATTCCGTAAAAAAATTGAGCAGGTTTCTATTCTGTTGTCTCACTGACAAAAGGGAATGTTGTACAATGCTGGGAACGCATTACATGTTGTGGGACATCTCTAATACACACTCTGATTGTGGCACACGGTCCTATTAGTATATTATAGGTTAAAGGTCAGTACATGTCACATTGCCTGACCTCTTATCAATGCACCAATTAGTAGTGATATTACAATGGTGGCAGCGTTGCTAGACACATACATGTAGTTAGATGTTGAGGGTGGTGCTTTGGTTGTAGCCTTGGCTAGTGCTATCTGATTTGCACGTTCTTCTATTTCATTCTTTGGTTGAATATGTAGAGGGGTGGGTGGATCTATGTCAATACTGTCATCATCAATTGGTTTTATACCTATGTTAAGATCTCCACTTCCTGAACTGTGTTCCTCCTGGTAAATAAAGAGTTCATGGTAGAATACATGCATATGTCAATTGGGGTGCTATGGAATGGCAATGTTTGATCATGTGTTATATCAATCGAATCAACTTTAATTTGCAACTTTAGTTTTTTAACTGTGATTTGCTCTGGCACTCCTAAAACAAGTTCCCATCTACCCAAATTTAACCACTCCAAATATAAGGACCACCAAACATGCATGAACTGTCAGTTATGAATATCTGTGTCCAATATATGTACATAATTATGTTATGTATAATATATGTACATATATGTACAACGTATTCCATACGATGCTCTTTGACTTCCATTATGGTATAATTTGTGGAAGTAAAGCAGTAATAAAGTGCATTGGTCAGCAGCACCTCTTTACCCTATCATCTATGTATTTATATAAACATATAATTATTCTATTTTTTTTTTTTAGTATTTTTGTAGTGATCTCCAGATAGACCTGGTCTAGTATTTTGGAGACCAAGGCACAGATGTTAGCGTTAGGCTTAGGCATACTGGCACAGATGTTAGCTCGATCAATGAAAGAGGAAACCTTCTTCGGGCGAAAACCTCCAGGTAGTCGGTGAGACTCGAACCCAGGTCTTTGCAGATAACACGAGTCATTGCTGCAAGTCCTACCATTACGCCACTGCTACCTTATTCCATTGTACAATTTAACCGTTGCATTAATTTTAAATTAAAAGACCGTAAGATGTTACTTAATGTTACTTCTTCATTTGCTATGCATATGGATTGCAATGCACCAAATATTTCGGCATAATTTATTTTCAGCTCGGTCACCTCGATTTAGACTTATATCTTGGGGGTTGCGGTTTTGGTGCCCAAACTGCCCCCAAAGGTGCCCCAGTTTGGTGCCCAAACTTCCCCAAAACTGCCCCCAAAGGTGCCCCAGTTTGGTGCCCCAAACTGAAAATTGAGAACTTGAGATTCCAGATTCTAAAATTGCATTTGCTTCAATCAGGAAACAGTGCAATGAGGCTGGCTTGAAGTAGCAGATGCTTACCGGTGGTATAATAGGCAGCTTTGGTATCAGATTGTTTCCAGAAGAATATTGTATGCTGTCTTCATCATCATCTAGTCCCTTTCCAAATCTATATACAGAAAACGACACTGATAAGAGACAGGTAATCTTATGCAAAAAAAAATGTAAAGTTATTTCTTTCAAAAATTAAGCATCCAGCCGTTATATAGTCTAGACTATGGTCTAGCCGGTATAATCTAGCCAGTATATAGTCTAGAGCTCTAGACTATCATTGTCGCTAATGGAGATGGAATAATATCTGCAGTGTTAGAACGGTAATTGTTTTTATTTAGGAGTTCTAGCACATTGGTGCCACAACATTGGTGCCACAACATTGGTGCCACAACATTGGTGCCACAAACATTGCGGCCACAACATTGGTGCCAATGTTAACTTACAACATTCTTTGAGATTTTAAAGCTTATCAGTGAACACGAGTCCTAGGTATAGCAACAGTCTAATATGGTGAAGACAAAATATAGCTATTAATAGAGATGGGGTGGTACACTTAGTCTGATTACGCTTATTAGTAGAACAGAGACAGTCATACATGCCGAGCAACTCCAGCTAAAATGAGGGAGATTGGGCTTTTGGTAGGGGGTGTTCCATTTGGGTAGGGTGGGGTACCTAAATTCCATTTGAAAATGAGGGAGACTCCTGCAAAATGAGGGAGATTTGGCAAGTATGGGGACAGGAAAAAGGAATTAATCTTTCACTTTGATCAATTGGGGAGCTTCATAAATAAGGCTGATACAAAGACTTTATATAATATACACATGTGTGTGTATAATATACCTCTATGGGCTGATATGAGGTATTGCTGTATCTTAGAGTTATGTTCTTCTGACAGAGAAAGCATAACTCCCATTGACAAGAGTTAAAATCATCATTATATTAGACAGTTGAAAGAAGATAACACCTATGATGAATTAATTATCATTATTAATTGCATGATTTTTAACGAGAAGACAATCTGTAGTATGGAAAACACTATTATATGAAGATTCAAAGGGTGCCAGTGATTGATATTGACTGATGAAATACTAATAATTAGTAACTATTCTTGCTTACTCTTTTCTGAAACTTATTATCGCTATGCTTACAGGGCATTGCAATTTTCGTAGACATAATTTTTATGTCACTGATCAACCTGGCTGCTGACTCCAACTGTCCCAAATGTCGACAAGAAGAGGGCACTCCAGTGCATTTTTACTGTAACTGTATTCATTATAACTCCTTGAGAAAGCAAATTTTCAACTGCTACCGGTATCCAACTAATAAACTCACCCGCACCAATGTCAGCACTCTTCTGAGTTTTGCTAAGCACTCAGGCAGATTTGCTGACCGCTAGGAGGTGCAAGATCAAAGTGTATTGGGGCTTGAGTACCATGGACTGCTCTGTCTGTACTCTGGTGTAACTTCTGCTTTTGCAAAGTTTCACCCCTCATTATTATACATATACATCATGCCAAAAAGGTCCATTTATCAACGATAAATAGAAACTATCAAAAAATAAATTTCAGTACAATGATATACAGTAAGGTTGTTTGTTAATTTTCAGATCTCACGCTGTAAGAACAGATGGAGGAGTGGCAAGATGGTGCCAAGTTCACGGTTCATAAACTAGTGTTTGAGGTTGATTATCGCTTCTAGCAAAGATTTTATGCTAAGAATTGGACAGATTCATCCTTTCTACCTGCAATGAAGGCTTGGAGTATAGACTCAGTGCTAGAATTGAAAATATCAAATGGTGGGACTCTGATTGAGATTCCCACATTTTAACAACTTAATGTTAGATTGATTTTCTAACAAATTTGACATATACATGGTGGGCCATTAATATATTGCTGTAATAATACACCGTGGCTAAAGCATACCTGTTCTATATTTCCACTGCAGGACGCAAGCTTCACAAGTGATATCAGTGGGTAGCTTGACAATATAGCTACTCATTCCCGCCTTCGCCATAACTCTATAAAGATAAATGAAGGCACCTAATACAAATTATGCATAATTTATATTGCAATGATAAAGAACATTGTTATTTGAAGTGGAGGTAATTCCAATATCTGAGAGAGTCGAGGGAAACCCATTGGACAATCATACTGAGTGATTGATGGAGCAATATCTGTTCTGCAGTCAAAATTATAATTATTTCAAATAATATTGTAATGGATTTACCACACCCACCCGTCCTCAGGTCATGGCAGAACCTAAGGATGACGCTAATGACTGTAAACATACCAGTGATACTAACCATCCAATCGTATTGTATTGTTCTAACGTGTGCCGGCTGGTGGTCCCTGGACTATAGTGTAAATACCTGACCATCAGCCGGCTACCTTTCCTGCTTTCGGACGGAGCAGGCATCCTAAGGCACACCTACCACTTTCAGTATATAAATGGCCTTGTGCCTGTGTAGGCTCTCTCATTCTTATCTAATAACTTTCTATGGGCAGTTGCCCTGGTCAAACCAATACACTGTTATACTTATACTTGCTTCCCTTGTACTGTACCAAGCCTTGGCTTGTGTGGTACCAAGCCCCTTCTCCCTTCTATCTAAGAGTAGACTTTCCCCCTCCCATTCCGTCCTTATCCATCCCTATCCGTCCCCGCATTACTACAAGTTCTCTAGTCCGGCCCATGCCGGCTAGTGATGGCACAATAATAAGAGAGTTCTAGCTGATCTCCTCTCACTCACGTTGCCAGGGCTCCGTAAACGGTTCACCCCAATCAAGGTAGCAGGGGTAAATTATTACAATAAATATTTGAAATAGAGTGGACGCTTTCAGAGTAAAATGATAGTTGAAATCGCAGGTTAAAATTCATTCAACTGACAGCTTTCGAATAATGAATAATGAAATATCAAATATACATTTAGCTGTTTAACAACCTCTTTTCAATAATTGGTGATTACACCATCAGATTTTTAATAGTGACAGCTAGGAGTTGTGTGCTCTCTGGCATGAAATTTGCATAATTGTAGATTATGTAATTTGTTGATGATAATAATTGACTCTGCCAGTAATTGATAAATCAACACTTGGATGAGGTAGGGGAGGGTATATATTTTGCGTCCAACATCCAGACTCGCACCTCTCATAGCTCTGCGGCTAAGCTATTCCATACAAATTTGCAAAATATGTGAATCCATGTAAAGTAGCAAAGGCATTACTAGATGCCCAATTTGGTAAAATTTCATCATTTTA
>JAOQGN010114088.1:0-11775 GCA_027564295.1 Himantozoum antarcticum
AGGGCGAAGGGCCACAAGCGGGGGAGGGGGGGGGGGGGGGGGAGGACCGGGGTCCTCGGACAAGATAAATTGGCGGGGCAGAAACGTGGGGGGGGGGGGAGGTTCAGCCAGCCCATAGCTACCGCAAAGTGAGAGTAGCATACTGCATCCACCACATGTATGGCTGGCTGGGCCCCTCTCTGTTGAACGGGAAATCTCCTGCAGCTTGGTGCTCTTGAACTCTATCTTGATAGAGGTCGTGGTAGGCCCAACTGCAAAAGTATCTTAAATAATGTCTCTTAATGTGGCTAATAATTTTCGTGGTACTCTTTGCTGCCTCCATCACAAAGCACACCCATCCCGACGGGTCCAGTGGTGGCCTTCATCACTTGTCAAGTTTGGGGTGGGTGAGTTCCACGGATCAGAGGGTTTCTGGGTAGCCTCAGGGTGAGGGTGCCTATTGAGAGGCCACTCTTCTAGGGTAAGTCGCTGGATCCTTTGGACTGGAGGAGCATTGACACTCGGGATTGCCACAGGAGTTCCATCCCCAGGGACTAGCTCTAAGACTACCTGCTTAGGGCTGGTGGGTGATGGATTCTTCTTCCTTGCCACAGCGTAACTGCCACCACAAGGGTTGGTACCATCCCCAGGCCTACTCTAAGGTGGGGTACTGGGGTGGGGAGAGCTACAGCTCTTAGGCCTAACCACCTCCACCGACTCTAGCCTGGTGGGTTGGGTTCCATTCCACCGACTCCTCCCACCCGTTCCGGTGGTTCCATGTCCTCCAGTGGTGGCAATAAATAAATGACACCACTGGATCCCCCCAATCAAGATCAATACAAATTACCTGAAAATGAGGCTCCCCTTGCACAAGAAAGGGTGAACTCCTGAATAAGCCCATTCCCCCACAGCGACAGGAGCCACCATTGATGGATACTGAATGGGAACCTATATGTACCCTGAGACCAGGGGCGGCTGCAGAAACATGTAGCGAGGGGCAGCCAAATCTGTCCGTTTTGGTGGTTCCCCCATTAGCGGCTTGGCTACCCCCTTTTCATAGCCCTCCTTTTAACAAGGGAGGCTCCCCCTTCGTGTAACATATTAAATTGAAGCATTTCAGGTGATTAATTCACTTAGAGCTATTAAAATTGTGAAGGGGATAAATAAATTATTATTAATTATTAGTTTCAGAGTTCACATATAATGATGACTTCAATTATTTAATAATTTATATTAATTAAATAAACAATTATTAATATTTAATTATTAATATATTAGGACCTTGTACTTGTAGTTGGTAGGTGTAGGCTCTCAACAGATTTGCTACTGGTCTGAACAAGGATTTCAGATCCTGGATCTGAAGGACTCAAGTCATCATCACAATATATAATATATTGCAATTGACAAAAAGTTTACTGGAGTTGTCCTCTTTAGGGGGGATAAATTATGTTTTTTTCTGCGGTAGCTTCAGTTGGTAATGGTAGCTTAATTTTTTTTCTTGTAAGGAAAGGGGGAGCCATGGCTTCTTGGGCACCTCCCTAAATCTGCGAGATCAGCCAAGGTCGAGCTGGCTCGGGCTCAAGTCCTGTCCTGTACAAACAGCCTCATAGATAAGGACCAACAGTCCTTGTCTGGCTACCTGGTCTTCGCTCAGTTTGCTGGGGTATGACGGGCAGGTGGGGCTGTCCATATTGTTCAGTTTGTTGAGTATATCTCCACCTCGTCTAGGGGCCTGGAAGTCAGGCTTGGCTGGCATGGGTAGTAGTGTGGGGTACCCTGGACAGGGTGACGACTGCCTTGAGCATCTAGGGCATGTCACGCTGGCCTCTTCTCTATCTGGAGTCGGATGGGGTCACTGTCCCGGCGTTCTATCACTCACACTGCTTGCAGTCCAGGCAACCTCTCCTGCTCAGCCTGTCAGTACCGCCCCCACTCCCACCGTGCTGGCATCGATGTTCAGAATGTCTTCTCTCTGGGGGTCAGGGTAAGCTAGCACTGGAGCAGTGAGGAGTCCTTGCTTTATTTGCTTAAAGGCTGCATGGCAGGCCTGGTCCTAGTCCCAGGTTATTCCCTTACCGGTTAGCCAGTGGAGAAGTTTGGCACAAGTAGAGAAGTCCTTAAGATATTGGCGGTACTAACTGGCTGTACCCAGGAAAGCCTGCTCTTAATGGGGCTCTTAAGAGCAGGAAAGAACTGTTTAGAGCAGGACAGCTTTTAATGGTGGACACTTTTTTAGGTTCTGTGGCCACTCCTTCGCTGACTAGGTTACCTAGATAGCAGACTTCAGACTGGAGGAACTCACACTTGGAGAGCTTGAGCTTCAGACCAGCTCCACCAAACCTCCTACAACCGGTCCAACCAGCTCCAAAGTGCTAAAGAATTTGCTGCCGGCCAGGGCGTCTAAGCTCTCATCAATGCGGGGCAAGGGATATGCGTTCTACTGAGTAGCTGCATTCAACCTCCTGTAATCAATGCAGAACCTCCAAAACTGATCCTTCTTCTGGACCAACACTACCGGGGAACTTCAAGCACTAATGGCTGGGTCAATCAGGCCTTTCTGTAGGAGTTGATGGATTTGGCAGCCTGCCTCGGCTTCTTTTTTGGGGCCTAATAGGTGGGGGGAGGGGGGTTGGCAGATGGGGCGGGTGCCTTCTAAGGTGGGAATACTATGTTCCACTAGATTGGTCCGTCCGACATCTCCGTCTTCCGTGCTGAACACAGAACTTTAGCTGATCAAGAGCTGGACTATGTGCCAGGATTGCTGGTTGGTCATGCATCCGCTCTGACAGGTTTCATACAGGGCTGTCAAATGGTCAGGAATTTGCTGGGATGGGCGAACAGGACTGGGCAGGTTGGTCGGCTGTCAACTGTCAATGTCTGTCTGGTTCACTCCAGTAGAGATGCCTAGTGTAGAACCCGACTTCAGCTCCATGGGTTGGCTCGTGGGGTTAATACACCGCACTAACAAATGCCCATCAGGTCCAGGCTGGCTGCTAGGGGGAGTCCAGCGAAGGTTCCTTCTAATAGGCCTACAGGCAATAATTATGGAAATTGACCCTGGACAAAGGTTCATTCTCTGGTGAGCGGTATGGTTTCCCTTGTGTCTGTACACTGCAGCAAATGATCATCTATCATAATGGTGGGTTTCCTGAAGTCCATGGAGCGTTATGGGCAGTGAGGGATGGCATGCTTAGTATAGCATCCTCACTGATCTGGCTAACTACAAAGGCCTCGTCAGTCCGGATATCTCTCTGCATAATCACCAGCTGGATAATCCCGCAGAAGCGGTGGCGGGTACCATCGGCCATGATTCCAGAGATTCACAAGCCTCTACTCTACTCTTTGTAGCTTTGGGGAGGCACTCAAAGAGATGCTTCGCCAGCAAGTTGACTTGCTTAACCAATTAACCAATTTTCAGTGGATACTGGGTATACCACCAATTGGTGGTATACTCAGTATCCACTAAAAATTGGTTGGATCGGCCTTCTATCTGGCCTGGCAGAAAGTGGCTGGCTCAGTAGGGTCACTCTAAGGTGTTGGCTACCGAGGGGGATGGTCTGGTGGGATTTCAAGGGGGTCTTGGAGAGACCTGCCATTTCTGTGAGGGACGCTGCCTAGCTGGGGGTTGGCTGGGCATTCAAAGGGAGTGTTCTCTCTCTGGGGTTTGTTCCTCTTCTTCCAGTGGAAAGGTGTGGCAGGCATTGTCAGTCCCGATGGTGGAAGGCTAGGGGAGAAATAGCCGCCCAGGGTGTCTTAGGTTTCTGCCAGACCACTGGAGGTGGAGCCGGTTGCTTCTGTTCTGCCCCATTACAGTCAGATGGTCAGTTTACTGTTGCGGGGCGGTCCATTTTCCGACTTCTTGGTAGCTCTGGGTCTTCTGAAGGGACGGGTACAGGGGTGAATTTTACAGTCCTGGAGGTAATGTCCGTCTCTCTTACATCCCGAACACTGGGGCATCACTTCTAGGATCACCCATGGAGTGTTGGGGGTACCAATTCTCAAGCTTATCAGTCAGAGCTTGGATGGCTTTTAACAGGAGGTCACTTGTCGATTCTATGATCGGCTGAACCGGTGTAACCGTCGGGGTGAGAAGTTCCTCTTCCACTGTGCGGACATAACAAGTTGTGCTGGCAGTGAGGGAGATCTGTAGATATTCATTTGGCATTCAGTCATTCATGGCATACTCCAGGGTGGTAGGTTGGACAGCCAGGAGGTGCCGTTGTAGGTAAATGTTATTAAGGGTCTGGTGAAGAAGTCCAGAGACATCTGCATCCGGTGAGGTTTGGGGAGATCAGTTTGGGCAACTCCTACTAGCTGTTTTACCTCCGCTCCATGCTCTTGCAGGGTGGCCACTAGCCCTTGTTTGAGGTGGGAGAGTTTGGCTTTGGTTTCACAGGTGGTTATCCCAAATTGCCTCTGAGGGTGGCCTGTATGCCCTGAAGAGTTGGAGCCCAGCCACAGTCTCTAGCTTCTCCCTTGAGAGGCTCTCTCAACTGTAGCACCCCAGCTGGAAGTGCCCAGTCGTTGGCCTCTATCACTTTCATAAAGCACAGTATGAAATAATCCACATATCTCTCTCCTGTGCATTGAGGAACCTTAAACCGGTCTCTCCTGCCGTCTTTCCATGGTACAGCATACATCCTCTCTAGGAGATCCAACAGACGGCTAAGGACCATCTCCTCTTCCAGGTTGCGCTGTCTATGGGAAGTCATATGGATGCCGTAGACGGCAGTGTCACAAGGGAATCTCAAGGGGTTAGAGACTCGGCCTAAGCTAAGCGGATTCTATTGCACTGTGTTGGCTAGGCCAGGTTTGGGCATTCAAGCTGTCTGGGTTCCAGGATGTGGGAGCTTTCAGATCACACTGCTGCTACCAATGTAACAGTTTACCACCACTTATCAAAGTGGAGGTGAACGGTTATGGATCCTTGGCAACTGGAATGAGAGGAAACTGATTGGAAGACTCTCTTATGGGTGCAGTCTCCCGCCGGCATATACCGTCAGAGACAACTTGTGGTTATAAGGTGGTAATAAGTTACCTATACGGTAACGGGGAGGTGCCCACTATTCTGAGATAGGGATGAGGGGGGACTCGGGTGGGGACCAACACAATGCATGGTATAAGAGGATAAACACAGTAGGTAAATGATACACAGTTTATTTAGTAATAGGGGCGATTGCCAAGTAACACATATAAAAAAGAATTGAGCTCTCGGCTGACAGTCACAGTAGTTATGTACACAAAACAGTAGGTGGAGCTTCTGCCGGTACTGCCAAAATGGGCGGCAAATGGTAAACTGGTTAGTACTTAGACTAGAGTCTAAGGACCGCCTGCCGGGATGCTAAGTATAAAAGTAAACGATAAGGTAAAATCGTAATAATTCCAGTATGTTGTTAATATATAAATGTCAGTGTCCGCCTCAGGTCGCTGCCATGGACCTGATGAGGGCTGGGTGGTGAAAACCATCACAATATGATATAATACGATATATAATTGGATTAGCCACCATATTATTAAATATGGATGTTACAACAATGAACTGTAGATACATACCAGGGACTTCACATCATGCTCCAGTAAACCACACAACACGGCAAAGGCCTCCAGTAGGATCCAATTAGTAAGTAACTATTTGATCAGAGGATTACACAGATAGCTTAACCCAGCATTTGAAGTGTAATTGTGTTTCTCATTGTAATAATCTATTTATTTAGTAGTTATTATTTTAGATGATTGCTAGAAATGGTAAAAAGAACAAATACTCTGTATAACACTGTGCCCAAAGCCTAACGCTCAACTGCCGGGCTGCTCTGGGGCTGTTACTTGAGTATCAAAAAGAAAGAGGGCGTGCCCTTCACAATGTCAAATAAAATAATCCATACTGATTAATACGGATAATAAAAAGAGGTCGAGGTATAATTCATCTTTGCCAGGCACAAAGTGAATGCCAATTGGCTAGAAGCTACTCAACCTAGAATCTCAGCAGGAAACGAATGATATAATAAAATCTCGGCTGTGCAATAGAAAGATAATACAGTGAATCTGCTGAGTGGCCCAAGATCATAGTTGCACAATGGCAGTAGAAAAGGACAAGTAATTACACTAAGGATACAGACAGCACTAAGGCATAAAGCATATGAACACAAAAGGCATACACAACTAGTCGTGGGCGGTCCTGACTAGTAAAATGGTAACAACACCCTATTTAGTTAGACACTAGGCACTGTCATAAAGCAACAAGAGATCAAGGCAGGTAGGTAGTAAGTAGTAAGCTATATAGAGTCTAAGTAAAGTGAGTAGGGGGAAAGGGAGGGGCAGTGCAAAGAGTTTTTTCCCTACCAGTAGATGAAACAGCATCGTGTGGGTAAAAAGGTGCGCCTCTATCACGGGTTGCTCTACATAGGGACCTGTAGCCAACAATAAATAGACTAAGAATCTCATAAAGCTGTAGCACAAACAGCATGCAGTGCCCACATACAGCCGACGATTGCACTGTATAAAGAATTGCTTTGAAGAAAGGAGTTGTCGTCACCAGAGGGGAGATAACTCTTTGGCTTCCAGCATTAAATAGTTGTGCGTGCGATGTCATTACACTAAAATCACCCAATCAAAAGAGTAGGAACACTCGATGCTGGTCCTCAACCAGTTGTATGGGTGGTAACTTTCAGTTTCATAATCTTGTACTTAAGGGTGGCTAGCTAACAAATATTTTGCTGGAAGAACCAATTCAGACTTTTTCATCAGCAATATACAAAAAAATTATTAAAATCCATTGAATAAAACATATTGAAAAAGGGGCACACAAAAATTATAAATTTGTTTTGAAATATAACAAACACTTGCACAGTTTATGTATAGTGTCCACCCACCATGATTATTATCTTGTTAGGGAATACGTTATTGATTAATCTCACGATGTCCTTGACAAAGTTTTACGGATAATCATGGTTAAAGCTGTGAGAAATGGACACAAAGCAACTTTCCACTGATTATCTTAATATATTAATATAATAACAATTGTGAGTATATTGAATGCATAAGTAGTGAAGCAGACAGATAAAATAGACACAAGAGTGTTCAGCCCCCTGATGCAGCAGTATTTGTGGTTCTAAGTCCACTTGAAGGTGAGATACGGCTGTTGGAAAATTCCAGATTTTCATTTCTTTTTGTAAATATGAATTTTGTTTTTGTAAATATGTAAACACCCGTCGAGCGCATCTCCATTATAGTATATAGAGTTGCGCATCAATTTTATCTCCAGGGGGAAATAAAACTCCTTGGGCAGTGGCAAGACCTCTACAATATGATATAAAATAGGATTAGCTACCATTTTATTTAATATGGTTGTTACAACAAATTAATATGTAGATACATACCAGGGACTTCACATGCTGCTCCAATAAACCCTTTGGCTGCAGCACAATCGCAGAAAGGCTCTGTTGCATAACGGTAGGCTGTACAAGTTCCATTATTCTCGCAGGGCTTTGGACACACTATGAAAGTAGATAATAATGCAATGACACAAGTTAGTTGGGGAAGTGTATGCGTTCACTGAGAAAAACTATAACAAAAACAATTTACATTACTGGCAAATGGGAGTTAGATTACCGACATATGGGAGTTAGATTACCGACAAATGGGAGTTAGATTACTGACAAATGGGAGTTAGATTAATGACAAATGGGAGTTAGATTAATGACAATTGGGAGTTACATTACCGACAAATGGGAGTGAGATTAATGACAAATGGGAGTTAGATTACTGACAAATGGGAGTTAGATTACTGACAAATGGGAGTTAGATTACTGACAAATGGGAGTTAGATTACCGACAAATGGGAGTTAGATTACTGACAAATGGGAGTTAGATTACTGACAAATGAGTTAGATTACTGACATATGGGAGTTAGATTACTGACAAATGGGAATTAGATTGCTGACAAATGGGAGTTAGATTGCTGACAAATGGGAGTTAGATTACTGCCATATGGGAGTTAGATTACTGACAAATGGGAGTTAGATTGCTGACAAATGGGAGTTAGATTGCTGACAAATGGCGGTTGTATTACCGACAAATGGGAGTTAGATTACTAATATGACTATGCACTGGTATGCAATCAATACAATATATAGCTAGAATTGATATTATTATATTTAACATGGTTGTCACAACAATGATCTGTAGATACATACCAGCGATTTCACACGTTGCTCCCATAAACCCTTCATTACAGTCACAGAAGGGATCTCCTTTATCATTGGCTTTACAAGGTCCACGATCATTACAAAATCCATCTGGCACACCATGACAAGGGCCTATTGTAAAGATAAGAAATAATGATAATATAAATAACATAAACTAAAATTAAAACAATAAAACAACAGAATAATATTTTTTCCTTTATTTTATGTTCAATTCTCAGGCTCTTATGGTCAAAATGCAGGAATGCTAATCTTATTACAACCTACACGTAGTTCCAGCTAACACAACGCAGTAACACAACGCAGTAACACAACGCAGTAACACAACGCAGTAACCAAGAAGCACAAGAAGTATTTTTCTAACAATCATTCACTGTAATGTAGTCGTGCTAGTTGCCAGTTTGCAAGTTGGACCTTTAACTTTTAAGACAATCACAAACTTCTACACCTTCATCATCAGTTGAACATGTTCCATCATGCTCACAGGCTCTCGCATGAGATACTAGAATAAATATTGTAACAGCAGAAAATATTAGTGTGGCAGCATGGTGTGTTTCCATTCAGATATACATTTTCTGATGCCCAATTCTTGATCTTTTGGTCGAGTAGCTGTGATTAGAGTGATCCCCTGATGATTTACGTTTTCATGTGCATTGTTAATATATCAAGAGTGGAAGGAGTGATCATGAACTATTTGACTCGTACTACCAGCTAGAATATTGTTTTATAAACATTATATTTCCATGGTTGACTCTTTGGCTATGGAGTTTATTGTAAAATAATTGCCTCACTATATGTCGCAATTTTTTGGGAGAATTAATAGGGTCAGAGCCTTGAAATGCAATACAATATTATTCACAACACCATTAAGTATATATACGTATATATACATATATATTCGTATATATATACGTATATATACGTATATATATACGTATATATATGTATATGATGAAACTATTTATGGGTCGGGTGGGGATAGACCAGGTAAGTCAAAAAGTCTAGAGTCGTTTTGCCACTGAAAGTGAAGTTATACATATAGAGATTTGAAACCAACTTATTATGGGTTGTAAGTTTTTTGGCAGTGATAATTTAGCAAATTAGATAATTAGTGTAATGAATTTTTGGGTGTAGGGTGAGAGTTGTCAACCCGGTGGGTGGCACTAAACGGAGCTGCTCAAACAAGAGTGGTACTATTGTCTATAAGGCTTATGGTCCAAATGCGTAAAACTACCAGTGTTTTACTTCAGCTATATATTTGCAACTTGGTATATATGTATAGTACCTTCTATGCTAGCACTGATTTGAATTTTAAGTGTTTGGACCCAGTAGCATTGCTACAACTGATTGCCAAAGTTTGCCCAAACTGAACAATTGTTACACTATCATTACTATATAGAAGGACACAACCACAACCGGTCCTAACCGCTGTATATTATATCTTGTTGCTACTAGCTGTACAGACCGGACGTCCGAATTGAATGCTGCTTAACACTTAGAATAATCAGAAATTATGTTCTGACTATCTACAGTGGTAGGACGTCAGTAGTATATTAGGGCTTTCGAATGCCCTAAAGTACTCATTGACCCCAGAGAATGGACCAATGAGAAGACCGCATTTCAAATATTATCCAAGCAGGGACAAGGAGTGAGTAACTTCACCATCGAAAGTGCATATATTCAATTGAGGGAGTGTTCCGATTGGTTGTTTGAAGATCAGAAAGAGTAATTTCACCACAGGGGTTGAGGTTCAGTGTTTGTGTGTTGCGTTGGGTAAAATGGGTGCATTGGGTTGGTGCTGTGTTGAGGATTTTGGGAGGGTGAAGGGGGCTGTGTGAATGGATGGTTCGAAGGTGTGTGTGCGTGAGTTGTGGGAGTTGATCGTTTTCATTGGAGTGTTTCGGGTGTTGCGTGTTTCGGGTGGGGAGGGGTGTGGGGCATGGGCAGCAGCGGTTGATTGGTTGTAGGTGATTTATTTGAGGTTGAATGGATGGTTTGAAGGTGTGTCTGTGATTGAACGGATGGTTCGAACGTGTGTGAAAGTTCGAAGGTGTGTGAATGATTTGAAGATGTGATAACAGTTCGAAGGTGTGTGAATGGTTCGAAAGTGTGTGAACGGTTTGAAAGCTGGTGAATGGTTTGAAAAAATATGTCTGAATGAAGATGTGACAACAGTTCGAAGATTTGTGAATGGTTTGAAGGCGTCCCAATGGTTTGAAGGTGTGAGAAGAGTTTGAAGGTGTATGAGAAAAGTTCGAAGGTATGTGAATGGTTCAAAACTGTGTGAATTATTCGAAAGTGTGTGATGGTTCGATAGTGTCTGAATGGTTTGAAAGTGTGTGAATGGTTTGAAAGGGTGAGATCAGTTCGAAGGTGTGTGAATGGCTTGAAGGTGTGAGTTTTATTTTTCCCACGTGTAAATGAAGAGGAGAGCATTCCTTGGTCATGCTTTCTGTTCAATCCACTCAGCGATCGAGAATCTCATAGGTATATGTTAGGAGGCAACTGATCTGTGGGCATGCTTTCTATGCAATTCACTCAGCCATCAAGGATGGGAAGGAAGGAAACCCAGAGGATGACGACACGAGGGGAAGGAGGAAACAGATCCTTGAGCTTGCTTTCTGTGCAAGCCATGGGAGGAGAAAGTCCCAAGGATTCTTAAAACAGCTAAATATATACAGATAACAAATAAATTCCACTACCTAGACGCTAATATAATGTAATATAATATATTAAAAGTTGACCCAAACCCTTGGATGTGATACCTGTGTAAGCCTGTGGTTTTACAAAACACGAGGATCCTCATAGAGTCATATGGCTTATAAGGATGATGGGGAAGAAATATCCAATGATCTATTTAAGGTAGCTAAATTGTAGATACCAAATAAAGAGGCTTTATATTACAATGATTAATAAAAAAGAGAACAAAGATTCAGACATAGATTATGTTGTTGTTTTTTTTACAATGTCTTTCATAGTAATGTTCAAGCATTGCATTCCATGATTCTACGCTCCAACTTTATATGGAACCTTCCATAATTTAGCGATTATAATATTGTCTCCACTCCATTATATAACACTTGTATGTTCATGGACCATTTGAAGGATGTCACTGGATATAAAAAGATAAAGAAAGATCATTCATAGAAACTTCCCTCCATGGCTGACAATGATGAGAAGAGGTGGAAATGCCGTTTTAAAAAGCAACTTACATAAATTATTGTACATTTAACCTAATTCAATATAGTTCAATTAATTTCTTATTATAATTACAACTGAATTTTTAATATCTAATGATCAATACATTTAATCATAACAAAAACCAATGGAGGAATTGATTATGGCAATTTTCTGGAGGTACGCAAAGAAACGATTAAAGCGAATACATTATTGCCCCGTTTAATATTATTAAATATCAGTCTAATCTTTAAATAAATTTAAGATCAAGCGGGTCATAATATTATTAACTACCAGTCTAATCTTTATAACCACTAACTATATTATAGTAACGGGGCTCCCCCCGTATTTTAACGAAGACCGACGATGGGCTGTTCTTAAGTGGGAAGAAACGAATACAAGAAAAAATTGCTTAAAA